>CAXARO010000162.1:0-50124 GCA_963971305.1 Arcuatula senhousia | reverse complement strand
TCCCATATATATGGTTTAAGAATAAGGCATATCATTGTAAAATTTCATAACAAATGACCAACCAGTACCAAAGTTATTGTGGGAACAAATGAAATATTAGATTTTTTTGCCACTTTTGGGCCCCTCATTTCTAAACGAATAAAGGGGGACCCCCAAAATCAATCCCATTCATCCTTTAATGGTATGAAAAATTTTGTTGTAAAATTTGTTTACCAGAACAAATGATATTGTGGGAACAAACGAAAAAGTAGCATTTTTGGCCCCTTTTTGGCCCTTCATTTTTAAAAGAAAAAAGGGGGACCCCAAAAATCAATCCCATCCATCCTTTTATTGTAAGGAACCTCATTGTCAAATTTCATATCAAACAGATAACTAGAACTAAAGTTATTGTGGGAACACTAAAGTTAACAGACAACGCAGATGATGACGATTGCGACAACGGAAGCATCATACCATTATACGTCCGCAAATTTTTTGCAGTTGTATAAAAAGTGCAGAAAACTAAAAATCCTAAAGGCCCCTTCAGCTCTCTCTGTAAGTTGGTGTTAGTTTTTCAAAAGTTAATTACAGTTAAAATTACATGTTTGCTTCAAAATAATGTTTTTATCAAATTTTCAACATAAAGAATACAAACTCAGTAGAACTACATGTACATGCCTTACACTGAAAATAGAAATATCAGACCTGTTCTTTAAAAGTCTTGTAGTATCATTCCATCCTGACAGAGGGTCTGTTAGATATCTATTATATCTGTCCGAGGCAGCCGTACCATAGTCTGAGGTTACATCTGTTTCTGTCAACACTCCTCCCAACATTGTAATGTTTGTTCCTGTAGATGAAAATTTACAATGTAATGTTTATAATGCTGAAGATTTAAGAGGATTCAAGCTTGTAAAATCCATTGTTTTTAGGGTACTTTTTTTCAATTACATTACAAGTTTCCAAATTGGTTCATTATATTTTATTCAGAACTAGCTAAAGGGCTGATACATACTACAGGGTTGCCACTATTTTGTTGTTGCAAAATTCAAGGGTTTTTCCAGGACTTTTCCAGGATATTTAAGTCATTTTCAAGGATGAAAATAGTCGACAAAATTTCAGTCCACGACGAAATTTTCTGTGAAACAGTTCAATCATGAACCTTTGATTTTGGATCTATCAAATTCTAGGGTTTTTCAAGGATATTTTCATTTTTTCAAAATTCAAGGTCTTTTCCAGGACCTTGAACTGACAAATGAATTCAAGGATTTTTCCAGGTTTCAAGGATGCGTGGCAACCCTGATACTAGTTAAATTTTAAAAATTATCATTCATACAATTACAGTTATATTTTCAATTTTTCTACTTTCTTTTCAAATTTGAACTTTAAAACTAAAATAGCAGTCTTCCATGGAAGATGTATGTCACCTTGGTCTTAAAATATTCGGTAAACAGGAAGTTGATGAGTTACAACTATAAGATTGCTTTTCACCATAAAGCACTATAGGAGGAAGCTACATGTTAAATATCAAGAGGCTGTGTCATGTAGTTGGCCAGCAAACTGTGATGGAAATTTTTGTGATGCAGCAGGACGACGGACAGTGTCAAAGTGACTCCTATATGTCGCTTTGCAAAATGTTGCAGGCGACATTTAAACTTTAGGTCACAAAAGTGTTCATACATGGGGAAAGATTGCTAGTCAACTATCTGTTTTGAGTGCTTGAGGGACATAAGGCATAAAATCCATACGAACTGTTGCTAATTCTAAGAGTTCATGACACATCACATAATAACCATTCTACACATAAAGCTTACCTTTAACTATAACATCAGCTGATAAACCTGTCTTGGAATCTTGTAACTTCAGTAGACCATGCTGTCTATTGCTGACTCTTTTCCTTTTGTCTGACGGAGGTTGTAACGTTAAATCAACATCTTGTGAACCTGTTAAATATTATTACATTTTTGTACCTGATTATAAAATCAAATTTTATAGTATATTTTTAATTGATCTAATTAAAAAAAATTTAAACTTAAGCTTTTTAACTCTTTGATTCATTGTACTGAGCAGCTGTGCATATTTTTTTTTTTCAAGAACTTGCCAAAGTGATAGGGTTTTTATTATCTTCCAGAAATAGCGGATAACAAATGGTTGAACCTGCATCAATCAAAACAGAGAGTATCATGCACAAAAGTTTTTCCTCTTTTATGGAGGTGTATACAACTTCTTAGTTTTTAAAGCAAGAATTAGCAAAGCCTCATGTAGTTATCAAGATTACTGCTGGCTTTCACATGCTTATTTAGGCTAGATGGAGTTATCTGCCCCTTATATTCATCATATTCTATCTTACATTTTAAAAAGTTATCAAATACATGTATATTAAAATTAAACCCACTATTTACATATTTTCATACCTATACAATGGACGACAAGTTTTTATCTATTTCTTAGCAATTTACAAAACGAACTACTTATTGATAGGAGACAGAATATACATGCATATTAATTTGTTTCATGATTGGTTTGCGCATTTCATCTACAAATATTTCTACTCTTTCATTGGTTTATAAATGCAAGATTTCTTTCTGATCCATTCATAAAATTCAGTCGAAATACACACTGATGCATTACGCTGGATGAGTCCATTATTATCACTAACTTTGAAAATATCTGCATTACCACAAAAAAATAATTTCATGAACATTTATAACAAAATATTAAAACAGAACCAATCTATTATAGAACTTCAAAATTCTGCTTGCCTTTTAATGCTTTAGCGCTTTGATTTTAGGTTAGCTACTGCAATGAGAGTGTGATTATTTATAACAAGAAATGTGTCTTAATCAGTATACTGCCCTTCAACATAAATTTTGAATTCCTGACTGATATTGGAAATATCAAACAAGTGTGGCCAATAAAAGTATGTCTCACCTGTCGTTACCACCCTTCAACTAATACATACTAATTATCAGATGCCTAAATACTAAGTTAAAGACTTTTCAAGCAAAACATTTACCACAAAAGTCTAAAAATAATTGACCACCCAAAATAATACCTAAGGTCACGAATCATTGAAGCATAAAATGGGGTAAAGGTCACAACTCCAAGTGTCTGCAGTATACCAAATATCAGATGCATGAGCATTATACAGTTCAAGTTTTTCAAAAAAAGTCTTACATAGAAAGAAGTTTACACCCTGAAAACAGACCAATGTTTACACAGTTGTTTAAGTGTGAAAATGAGAGCAAGGTCAAGTGTGTGGTGCCAGTTGCATAGACCACAACCCCAAGTGTCTCATACGTTTCAAGTAATTTATTTTCCACAAGTCTTACAAAAAAGTTTATACTGCTACCGGAAAAAAATTGCTATGTCTAACAACTATTTATCGCAGGCAAGACAAAAGTAAAAGTAATAGCTTGATGTATAAACTATACAATAGTGTTCTTACGTTTGACACATAGAGGATCAGACTTGACAGTTGAAGAAAGATGGGACCTCCCTACAGCATACAATGTGACATAAACGCATTTCCCAGGCTCCAAAGCAAAGAATGTATCTGTTTTAGCTGCCAGTACAGTTTCGTTACTCCAGCTCTTGTTAGCAAACTCTCCTACTGATTTATTCAGGGGAATCTCATCAATCCAAAGCTTGCCGTCCTCTATAAATGCTTTCCTTGATTCTGTAACACCAACTTTGATTCGTGGAAAAACATCATCTGTCCCTGGTTCAGAACCAATGGCCCATTCTGTAACAATTTTAATGTTTATTTCATACATTATTTGACACTTGTTTGAAAAAAAATTATATGATATGGGCATAATCTGCCTAACACTAAGGCTTAGTTAAACATGCATTTTTATATAAAAAACATGTACAAAGCTGGACAAACATTGTCAAGTTAAGTATATTTTCTAAATTCAATGTAGGTCAATCTGCAATATATACATGTACATGTACATATTTTTCATTAAGTTTGTGTGCTGAAAAGAACTTAATGACATTGATGACATTTGAACAGATTTGTTTTTGGACCTATAACCTTTAAAACAAGCTGAAAATTACTAATAACAATTAGTAAAAACATACTTTGACCAGTTTATAATTCATTCACAGCTTTTAGATTAAGAAAAAAACTTTTCAATGAATTTTTCCTTTAAAATTAAAATACCATAAAATGCCACATCTTCTTTTCCACCATTCCATTCCAGACCTATATTTTTATCCTCTGTTGTCAAAACAGTCTCATCCACCACCTGGTCGCTGTAGAGGTATGTAAGGGTAACATTACTGACATCTGGTGGCAGGATCTCCACGGTGATGTTACAAGAACCCCGGGAAGCCAGCCCAGCTGAATTTTTGACTGTGACAGTAAAATAGTATGTATGGTCATGTAGTAGTTTACCCAGAAGGCCATCTACTTCCAGTTTCTTTGTCAGTCCAACAGAGACCGATGACTTGATGTCAGACAGGCCTGTAACAGAAATGTTCATACTTTGAAAATGAATGAAGTTTTAACACAATCAATATAATGATTTCAATCTAAAACAATCCAAAGTTAATCCCTGAAAAATTATGTGACTTTATTTTTTTCTTTATTCATTGTAAGAGATAAAAAAAATTGAAACCCTTTTTTTATACATGCAAGTCAGTTCATTCAACAACAGAAATACAGTACCAACAAATACACATTTATCTTACCTGGTTTACTGCCAATCTGAATCTGGTACCCTACAATATCTCCAACGTCTTCACTACACTCCCAGTAGGCTCCCATACTACTATTTGTACCCTGGTATTCTGAGGGTTCATCCATTGAGTTGGAGGGATCTACACATCTGACGTATTGTAAGTCCGGAGGTGTAGGATCGACCATGACAGCCTTAGATCGTACCAGTGTTTCTTGTCCTGCATAGTTAACAGCCATCACATTGTAATAGTAGGTAGACGCATTGAACTGATTATCACCCGCTGCCTCGGTTAGGTCCACCTTTGTTGCTTCAAGGGTAAGATTACTAACAATTATATCTAGGATTTCGAAGTCATCTGCATGTTTTCCCCCACAAGATTTGTCACAGCCAATATTACAACCTGGGGGACATGGATTGCAGAATGTCTTATATAAACTCATGGGATATATTGAATCTGTGTCGTTTTTAGTATCAGAAATTCCTACCCATAATTCCTTGACCTGACTTTCACCGTCATAGAAGGCAGCACCATAGGCACATTTCATGTCTTCTGTTATAGGCAGTGGGACACCAATATCTAATATGACAGCTTCACCAATGTAAGGATCCAAAACATCCACAACAGGAGGGAAATAGTTCTCTTTGTTCCATGTGTAGATACCTGTTACACCTTCCTCCTGTAGTATTAGACCGTTAAACTGAGCTATGGTCTCTCCATTCAAATAAACATTAACAGCCCAGGTAGTTGTAACAGGAGTAACCACTTCCTCAAGGTTGACAATGAATTCTGCAAAGGTCACAGTGGGGTCATTTTTTAGTTCAACTTGTCTGGTTACTTGTTTGTACTTGTCCTGCATCCATATAAAGGCATACCATTTACCATTCAGCTGGTAACCAGGAATATGGAATCCTACACCATACTGGTCTGTAAGTTCTGTGGCTGGATCCTGATTAGACAAATTCAATGCTGTCTTCATATGACCTTTTGTTGTTAAATCAGTGGTAGTTGCCAGAGTTGATGTTGGTGATGCATTAGTGGTTCCTTTGTAAGTCTCTGTGTCATTTGGTAACAGGCTGTCTGTTCTATTGATTAATGAATACTCAGTTGTCATTTCACTGAGTTCTACAGAATCTGATTCTGTCTGAAACATAGTTGTACTAGGTAGTTCAGTACTTGGAGGATCCGTTTTAAGCTTATCAAAACCTTTCATCTCATCAAATGTATCATTTTCGGGAAGCTTAATTTCTATTTCAGACAGGATGCCATCAAAACTTGAAGCAAGAAACCAGCTGGTAATCATTTGGTCACCAGAAGCAACTTTTAAAACTGTGGTATAATTCCCTTCTAATATTCTCTCTTCTGACAGTTTTATTCCTCCTTTAATCAGCTTCTGTAGCTGATCATCATGACGAATAAACAAAGATATTTCGTCTTTCTCGATGACAACACATTCTGTTTGAAAATCTAGACCCAGATCCTCAATATCTATACCTGTATTTCCTTTACCGGCAGGGAATACCTGAACTTGACGAGGACAGCTGAAAGCCTTACTGGTATGGGCTATTGCTACCATGCCTCTCATTGTACTGACATCTGATTGGAAGGAGATGTCTGATTTCCAGTCCAGTCCCATTTTGACAGATCCTGGGTATGGAGGTGTTGTATCCAGGCGTATTGGAGGTGATCTGACAGTAGTTTTCAGTCCTGCTTCATTAACAGCTGAGACTGTCACAACATACGTGAGTTTTGAACTCAATGACAGATCATAGAACTCTGTTTTCAGGTCATTGTTAACATCAGTAGATTTAATTAAAGAATATGGATCTCCAAAATCCACCTGTGGAATCTCTCCAGAATCTGTACAGCTTACGCCTGAGAAAATCTTCACTTCATAATTAACAACTCGACTTTCTGGGTCTTCAAATTCTGTCCAGCTCAGCTCTAACCTTTTAGGGTCAAATACAAAGGCTACATTAGGTCCTGTGCCCCCTGGTAGATGGAGTTTGCCTGGAGCAGGGGGTGTAGTATCCACCATAATTGGGTGTCCATATGAACCCATACAGCTCTGAGTGGCATCTGTGGCAATAACAGTTACATAATATTCATGACTATGAAGTAATGTTAAATTAGTTATTTCCGTAAAAGTGTCAAGTCCAACATCATGGATATCATCAATATCAAATACAGGCAAGCTTTCATCAAACAGTCTACAACTTAAGGTTTCATTGGGCAGGTTGGCTGGCTCAATAGATGATACCCCTACCCTGAAACTATCTATGCCCATATCTGCTTGAAATCCCCTCCAGGACACAAAAATCTTGTCTGTGTAAGATTGAACTCCAGAGTGTTCCACAACTCCTGGCAGGATAGCATCATGGTACCCAACTTTGACTCCATTAGAGCTTACTTCTTGATAACTACCAGCCAAGCTATAGGCCCTCACCGTCATGTAGTAGGTTACAGTTTTAGCTGTTAAATTCAAATTTTTGAAAATATGGGATGTATTCAATCCAACATCTATAAAGATATGGATATTATTCCTGGTGTTCACATAACGTCTATCTGTCCCAATAGCAACCTCATATCTTTGAATTTGCTGTGTTGGATCCCTTGATTTCTTATCCCCAAACACGTCCCAATTTACATACAGTTCATGTATAGATTCCTGGTAGTTCAAGTCTTCAGTTTCACCATCACGGACGTCCCCAGGGAGAGGTGGTTCAATCTTAACAGCTATACCATTAGATCTAGATGTCCTAGTTCTGTTAAGTGCATCAACTGTCCTTATAATGTTAATATAAGTTCTTCCATTGATCAATTTCAAAATATCTGAATAGAATCTATTTTTTGCGCCTGGTAAGGGAGAGAACTCTTGAAGAACATTTCCAGCTAAATCTTCGACTGCCCACTCAGCAGATATTATCTTACATCTATCAGAATATTGCCAATGACCTTGAATGACATTCAGAGAAGTCTGGTAGTTTTCATCCTCATTACCAAGCCCATCATATACACTTAGTGTAGGCTTGTAACTGACGATAACAGGGTCAGAGGTCACCTGAGCATATAAGCCTGCCTTGTTGAAAGCACGTACTGTAATTCTGACATCACTACCATCAGTTAGAGAAAGGTCCTTGATGAGAACTTTATCCTTGACAGAAACAGATGTAAAATCCTTTATATTTGTTATTCTCCCTCCAAATCCTATGGCTGCTTCATATCTGAAAAAAATACAGGCATATTATATTTATAGTGACAATAGGTTGCATATCTGTAGAAATGAAAGTAATGATAAATTGTGTGCAATTTCTTGTCTATGGTTTAAATCAATGAAATTCAACTCAAAGCTTAGCTTTGAAACAATTAAATGTTAATAAAGGTGCCACAAGCAAAATGCTATCTTTTAGATACATGTATGTTTCCTTAGCATGCATTTGACAGTACTTGATTCTGATTTTCTATCCCATTGTATACTGATTTGCCCTGATGTAAGATTGGTTTTACATGCAAGTATTGTAAAAGTATTACATTTCAAGAGGTACTTATTTGCATGGTCTTTATGGGCCAGACAATAAAAATGTCTATTTTGAATACTTTTAGATTGGTTTTAAATAAAAAATGTATGCCCTGGGATGGCAATGAAAGGTGTGTGGCTGTGAAATATAGTGCTTGGATCAGTTTATTCCTTGTATAGCATATAAGGTTAAGCTTCAGGTTAAGTTAAGTTTTGACAAAAAATAAGATACCATGAAAAATGTTATAAAGGCAATTTGAGTTGCTAACTACATTGTAAACTAAGAAGTGATCTGCCATCAATATCTGTAGTATACTCAAAGTGATGCTGATTATTTCTACATTATATACACCTTTCAATTTCAGATTCCTCATCCTGCCAGCCATTAACAGCAAACTCCACAAAGCTTCCAGGAATCTGACAATCCTGTTTCATGATTGGTACATTTAAATCTATTGTTGTAACAATGTCAACTTTTCCACCAATGGGAGCAGTTCTATCTACAACAACTTTAAAGGGAACTTTCTTAGTCATACCAAGAACATTCTCCAATTTGAAAATAATATAAATAGCAGTAAAGTTGTTATTCTTCACTCGTGTTAAAAGGTCTCTCGTCCAAGTACGTTTAAAGATAGATTGTTTATGAAATTGAGATATGTCAGTTGTAGTTTCTTCAGATCCTACCCCTACTGTGAAGTTCTTGAAGCTACTTTCATATTCCTTAATCATTCCCCACTTACACTGTACCAGAGATTTGAATACAGAGATATGTGGAGTGCATTCCAGATCTAGTATTTCTGGCATGGTGGTGTCGATGGTTATGGGAGGGGAGGTAACTACATGTTTATTTCCTGCTTTATCCATAGCACCAGTGTTCAGGAAGAAGGTCTGTCCATGCTTAAACTTGACTGATCCAGCAGGTATATAGTTATCTTCTGTTACTGTGACAGGATGTATATTATGCTGCCCTGGGGACGAACCAATAGACCACCAATTTGATTCTATCCCTGAAGCATCCAAAGACTCCCATCTGAAGTCTAACGAATCGGTCCTATTCTGGTACAAACTGGTTGTAATAAGTTCAGGGTTGATACTCTGTTTACCAAAACTGACCATTTTGATAGTGGGTGGGGTTGTATCCAGAGTGATCCCATCAGAACATGATAGAATATACTCCTCTTTACACCTATGTCCTGTCTGAGCCCTTACAGTTATGTAGTATGTGGATCCTTCGTACAGTGGGAGATGTATCTGAGCTCGTCCATGTGTATCATTGACTAGAACTATACCATACCGTGTGAATGGCAAAATGTCATAATAGAACGGCTGGCTACCAATGGACCATTCATATCCCACAATGTTGCACTGCTCACTCTCAAAACCAACAAACGACATGGCCAGAGAGGTTCTGTCATAGGTAAAATCTGAATCCTCCAGATCGACCCTTCCATCAAATACTGTTCCTGGGATGTTCTCCTTAAGCACTTTGATCGGTCTGGATAAGTTCTTGACCTCTGAAAATAGCCCAGCCCCATTTTGAACTTTGACCATGACATAATAGTATTCAGGGTCATCCTCAGTGGCTGGTTTTAAGGTGAGATCTTTAAGGACTGCCTTTGGTTCTGATCCAAATTCTAAAAAGCCATTTGTTACTGAAGTATCTCCATAGAATGTTCCTATAGCAACAAAGCTTTTGATGATTCCACTTTCATAGTCGTAAGCTTTCCAGGTCAATGTCATACTATGTTGATCATCATGTTCTATGAATCCCTCGTTGATTTCTTCAGGAACACTCTGAACTCCCAGATGTACCTGAAAGTATAAATTATGACTAATATCTTTTCAGAGTGAGACAAATATCAAAAATACATTAACCAAACCAATAATGTTTTAAATATACACCTAATGAATGTACCAAATATGATTTAAACTCACTCGACTTATCAATTAAAAAAGGAAGAAAATGCCAAGGATAAAAGGCATTTTTTTATTATTTTTTATCCTTTTAAGGGTATTGTCAGACAAAGGTTTTCCATCTTTAACATTTTTTTCTAATATTATCAAATCCTGAATGTGTCATTCATTGCTCACTACAAATCACTGAGGTTTGAGTTAATTATCTTAGTTGAGAAGTGAATTTAACCCCCAAAAAAGACTAGAGGTTCAGCTCACAAAAAATCAATAAGATCAGTTTTTAAATTAAACAGTGCACATTTACATTTTTAAAGAAAGATTTCCTGATAATTTGTCGAAAATTTGTTGAAACAAGGGGTTGCACTAAGTCAGTTTTTAAAGATTTCCTGATAATTTGTCGAAAATTTGTTGAAACAAGGGGTTGCACTAAGTCGTGCTAAGCATACCCCCACTCGACCATTCAGAAAACAGGAAGTAGATGACCGACTGACCTGGAAAGGGGAGACTCGGTACAACTCATCATGCTTAAGCTGTATACCGAATTTGAAATCAATCCCTTCTGTAGAAGCCGAGAAATCTGTTACGAAAAATTGTCTATTTTTGACTCATAAAAAGTCTAAGTCGGCTAGGAAAACAGAAAGTAGATGACCTACTGACCTAGAAAGGGAAGACATGGTATAACTAATGATGCTGAAGCTGTGTACCAAATTTGAAACCAATCCATCCAGTAGAAGCCGAGAAAACTGTTACGAAAAATTTCACATTTAAAATTTTTTACCCTAAAAAGTCTAAGTCGGCTTGGAAAACAGGAAGTAGATGATGGACTGATCTGGAAAGGGGAGGCACAGTATTACTCATGATGTTGAAGCTCTGTACCAAATTTGAAACCTATCCATCCAGTAGGAGCTGATAAAACTGTTACGAAAAATTTCACATTTCAAATTTTTTACCCTAAACAAGAGTTAACACTTAAGTATGTCTCGCCTGCCGGCACCATCAGAAACAATTATTCTCTTACATCCACTGATTTTGAAATTACATGGATTCTCAGTTTCTGAGATCAAAAGATGTTTATAGAACTTAAACATTGTTAATATATGCAATAAAAATAATCAAAGTCATTCAACTGGAAAATCAAGGTCAAGGTCAAATGATGGGGATGCAACTGTGCTAAGCTACTACTGGGGCATATGCATACCAAGTTTTATCAACCTAGGAGCTATAGTTCTTGAGATATGGAGGTGCTCGCAACTTTTCCATTGCTATTAAATGTATTGAAAATTGTCAAAGTGACTCAACCGCAAAATCAAGGTCAAGGTCAAAAGATGGGGATGCAAATGTGCTAAGCTACTACTGGGGCATATGCATACCAAGTTTCATCAACCTAGGACCTATAGTTCTTGAGATATTGAGGTGCTCGCAAAACTTTTCCATTGCTATTATATGTATTGAAAATTGTCAAAGTCACTCAACCGGAAAATAAAGGTCATGGTCAAAAGATGGGGATGCAACTGTGCTAAGCTACTACTGGGGCATGTGCATACCAAGTTTCATCAACCCAGGACCTATAGTACTTGAGATATGGAGGTGCTCGCAAAACTTTTCCATTGCTATTATATGTATTGAAAATTGTCAAAGTCACTCAACCGGAAATTCAAGGTCAAGGTCAAAAGATGGGGATGCAACTGTGCTAAGCTACTACTGGGGCATATGCATACCAAGTTTCATCAACCTAGGACCTATAGTTCTTGAGATATGGAGGTGCTCATAAAACTTTTCCAAAAAGTTAATGCCGCCGTCGCCGCCGCCGGTAAAGTAACACCTATGTCCCGCTCTGCTTCGCAGGCGAGACAAAAAGTATCTAAGTCGGCTCAGAAAACAAGAAATAGACTATGGACTAACCTGGAAAGAGGAGGCATGGTATAACTCATCATGCGAAGCTGTGTACCAAATTTAAAACCAATCCATCCAGTAGAAGCAGAGAAATTGAACCAGACGGACAGACAAGGTGATTGCAATATAGCCCCCTCTCTTACGAGTGGGGGTATAATTTTCAAGGTGTTTAGGATAAGTGGTAGATAAAAAAATATTGATGAAAAGAAGGAAGGCCAGGACAATGGATGCAATCATCACTAATAAAGTGGGGGTATAAAAATGTGACCATCATCCTAGCTAGTTATATATACCTTATCAAGGACTGGAGGTTTGGAGTCTATCATCACACCTTTACTCTGCAGTACAGTAGGCATACCAGCATGGTTCAAGGCCGTCACCTTCACAGAATACTTATGTCCTGTTTGTAGATTCAGATTCGACAGAACAATGTCAGCTGCATGATTCCCATTCACTACAGGGATAGTTATATATTCTTTATTCTGAGGATGGAATTTAGTCCCCTGTCCCAGGAAAAAGTCTTCTACAAAATATCTATACTCCTTCATTCCTGATTCTTGGTCTTCAAACTTCCATTTGAAATGTAGCTGTGTGGCATTGCTTTGGTAGTTGAGGCCATTTTGAGTGTCGTAAAGATACTGAACAATGGGAGGAGTCTGATCAATAACAAATCCATCTGATTGGACAACAGTTGTTGCATCAGCACCATTTTTAGCAGTCAATTTAACATAAACATGATCCCCATGTTTCATGCTCAAGGAATAGTCCACAAATTCTGTTTTTATTCCATTGTCAAAACTCTGCACCAGCCTGTTGTTGATGTAGACTTCTAATGTGTAGGATATGATGCCACTCTCTTGATCACTAAAGCCACCCCACATGGCCGATACTTCTGCTGTTTCTGAGGAGTATGCTATGTCATGCCCCTGTCCAGCACTACCATCCACAATCCACCCCTGTACAGGAGGCGTTGTATCTATCAGTACTACAAAATAAACAACAGGGTTGACATGGTTGAAAGAAGGTAGTTGAACACACTGTAAATAAATATTTGTGTTTATTTCAGAAGGGACAAAAAAGATTGTCCCATGTATGTGGAGAGCAATAACCCATCTACATTATAGACCTCTTTGTATAGTCCGATAGGATTAGGCTCAATGGGGGCCACTACAAAGGCCATACTCCCAAACTGCAAACTGGAGAGGGATTTACATAAGCTGGTTTCCCATGCGCAGCAGGATAGATAAATATGTTTAAACTAATTAAATATTCTTTGTGGAAAAAGATTAAATACTAGTACTCTTACTTTCCTATTCAATATCATAATATATGATGTATTTTAATTGTGCATATATATTTTTGTTCATCAGAAAATTCAATTTAAAAGATCCTTCACATAAGTGTCTATATTTCTATTATCTACATATCTGTATTCTACCACTAATAATGACTGAAAATGTTTCTTAGCAATTTTCAGTGTATACCTCCATTGGAGAATCCTTTGACAGTTTTAGGATTGAGAGCACTGTTTTTAGCCCTGACAGAGGAGAAATAGGTCTGGTTATGGTTAAGCTGAACAGCAGCACAGGACTCCCTTGTATCTCTGGAGTATGTTATATAAGATACAATGTTATCTGTATCTGGCCTGGTACCAACTCCCCATCTGTACCTGAAAATTTAAGGTCCAAATTTTATATCTGTAATGAAATTGCTGTACCCTATTAACAAAGAACATGTATTACAAATTTCATTATTCTATGACATACATTTTATCACCATGAGAGAGCAGAAGTGCTAAAACCAGTATCCATTGCTATTTCATGTGAACGTATTGTAAGATGTATAATGTATAGACCCAATTAAAATCAAATGTCAAGGTCAAAGACTGGCTTATAGATGCCAAATAATTACTGAAGTATCTATATACATGTACCAAGATCAATTATCATAACATGGAACCTGTTAGAAATATGACAGTGCACTGTCATAAACTTATCATTTAATTTTATGTAAAGATATGGATGTTAAAAATAATAACACAAAAGTAGTGCTGTGACTCCTCACATTGCATATTTGTTTAGTTTGCTGCAACCTCGACCCTATATCTATTGACCTTAAAATAACAAGATTGCTACAAACAGCCAATGTCCCCTGCGGCCCCATTAAAGTTGAAAATCAACTTAATTCAAAAAATTTAAATGCCTTTGCGATATGATTACCTTCATATTATGACAAACAATCCTACAAAATTTCATCAAAATCTGAGCTCACAAAGTGTTCCTATAACCTAAAATGAACAAAGTCGATAAAGTCCCAAAACTCCTATAAAATTTGTCAAATCAAAATGGTGGTGCGATATGAACAACTATAGATCATGGCAAACAATCCTACAAAATTTCATCAAAATCCATTGAGCAGTCTCAGAGGAGTTGCGCTTACAAAGTGTTCCTATGACCTAAAATGTACTAAGTCGATAAAGTCCCATAACTTCTATAAAATTTGTTGATTCAAAATGGCGTTGCAAAATGATCAACTACCTATCATGGCCTACAATCCTACAAAATTTCATCAAAATCTGTTGAGCGGTCTCAGAGGAGTTGCGCTCAAACAGTGTTCCTATGACATAAAATGAACAAAGTCGATAAAGTCCCATAACTTCAATAAAATTTGTCAAATCAAAAAGGTGGTACGATATGATCAACTACACATCATGACAAACAATCCTACAAAGTTTCATCAAAATCTGTTGAGTGGTCTCAGAGAAGTTGCGCTCACAAAAGTGTGACGGACGCACGGACGGACAAAGACCATTACTAGGTCTCTCCGTCGCCTTGTGGTGGGGGACAAAAAGGGGGGCTAGTTCATATATAATCAATGATATGGGTGTGCAGCAATATAGAAGCTATTTTTTCAGGCTTCAAGGCTGCTGGTATAACAGTAACATGGCATGGTTTTTTTCCAATTTCCTTGATACTAACAGTGTCCTGTTTAAGAGCAGGCCAATGGCACAAGTATACCCTAAATCATAGGTAGATAGTCTTGTTCTATTTAAGAGAGAAGACATTAAGATATAAAACCTACTCATTTATTCCAGACTCTGGATCATAAAAGCCTGTCCACTGAGCACATATCTTGGTGTCATCTGATTGGTACTGTAGATCATGATCCATCCTATCTCCGTCCAGGACCTTACCAGCTACAGGGCTCGTTCTGTCAATCAGGATAGGGTTATCACTGTGGGCTGTGGTGAACAAATCCACTGTAATGACAATGAATGAAAGGAAATGGTTAAGCTTATGAAATTCAATTTAAAATCCTAAAATAAAAATTTGACTGGAATATTGGATTCTAAAGACAATGAAAGAACAACAAGAGGCTCCCAGGAGCCTGAATCGCTCACCTGGTCTTGATGTCAACCCTATGAAGACTTTTGTATCGCTAAATGAGCTGAATGTTTATAAGCATGAAAAGTCTTTTCTCTATTTGCAATTGCTTTCATTCTAAATAATCAAAAAACATTAAGGGGCTGTAACCCCTATAAGGGGTTATCAGACAACTTCAACCCTATGGAGACTTTTGTAGAGCTAAATGAGCTGAACATTTAAGCAAGCAACAGCTTTTCTCTATCTGCAATAGTTTTCATTCTTTAAGCCAAAACACTATTTTTGCCTTTAAGGGGCTGTAACCCCTATAAGGGGTCATCTGACAACTTTGACCCTATGAAGACTTTTGTAGAGCTTAATGAGCTGAACATTTTAGCAAGCAACAGCTTTTCTCTATCTGCAATAATTTCATTCTATAGGCCAAAAACACTATTTTTCGCCTTTAAGGGGCTGTAACCCCTATAAGGGGTCATCTGACAACTTTGACTTTATGGAGACTTTTGTAGAGCTAAATGAGCTGAACATTTAAGCAAGCAACAGCTTTTCTCTATTTACAATAGTTTTCATTCTATAGGCCAAAAACATGCAAAAACACTATTTTTCACCATTAAGGGGCTTTAACCCCTATAAAGGGTCATCTGCCAACTTCAACCCCATGGAGACTTTAGTAGAGCTAAATGAGCTGAACAATTTAGCATGCAACAGCTTTTCTCTATCTGCAATAGTTTTCAATCTATAGGCCAAAAACACTATTTTTCGCCTTTAAGGGGCTGTAACCCCTATAAGGGGTCATCTGACAACTTTGACCCTATGGAAACTTTTGTAGAGCTAAATGAGCTGAACTTTTAAGCAAGCAACAGCTTTTCTCTATCTACAATAGTTTTCATTCTATAGGCCAAAAACACCTATTAGGGATCATCTGACAACTTTGACCTTATGAAGACTTTTGTAGAGCTAAATGAGCTGAACATTTAAGCAAGCAACAGCTTTTCTCTATTTGCAATAGTTTTCATTCTATAGGCTTAAACCACTATTTTTTGCCTTTAAGGGTCTGTAACCACTATAAGGGGTCATCTGACAACTTCGACCCTATGGAGACTTTTGTAGAGCTAAATGAGCTGAACATTTAAGCAAGCAACAGCTTTTTTCTATTTACAATAGTTTTCATTCTATAGACCAAAAACATACAAAAACGCTATTTTTCACCTTTAAGGGGCTGTAACTCCTATAAGGGATCATCTGACAACTTCGGCCAAATAGAGACTATTGTAGAACTTTTGATGCTGAAGCAGCAGCGTGGCATCAGATTTCATCTATCTCTTAAACTTTTTGATTTACAAGCCAAAAACAGTAGTCTGACCCCCCTGGTCTATTTTTAGTAACGGTGGCCATGTTTTTTGACGGTTCAAAAATTGAAACACAAGTTTGGTGCAGGACACCCTAAGGATCATTCATACCAAGTTTCATTAAATTCTGTTCAGTAGTTTCAGAGGAGAAGATTTTTGAAAAATTGTTAACAGACGACAACGACAGACGACAACGACGGACGCCAAGTGATGGTAATAGCTCACATGGACCTTCGGTCCAGGTGAGCTAACAACAATTTTATCTTTTATTATGAGAGGTATTAAATATAGTTAATGATAAGTAAATTAATATGAAAATTTCAGGTCAGATAAACTAATAAATGCTTACCATGATTAACAGATCTTAGTCTGATCCACACAGGTTCACCAGAGGCTAGATTAAGATCATCCACAACAATATACGACTTGTTTTCTTTGTAAGGGAAGGCAGAATATCCCCTGACATCAACATCATGCTTAGTAAGGCCTAAACCAAAATCTATCTTTTTAACCTTTGACCTTTCATCTTTGGTGTCAAAATACAAGGCCATCATGTTGAAATCCTCGTCAAAAACTATATCATCATCAGTAATGCCTCGTGTGAATATAGGTGGAGTTGTGTCCACGGTAAAGGGAGTTGTGTGGCATACAGTGGTTACCATGGCACCACCATGGACTACATTATTCAGGGCCTGGACTGTGATGTAGTATTGACCATCTGGTAGATGAAGGTTCCTTGCATACCCTGTGTTGGTCCAGAACTTAGGACTAGACAAGTGAGCATGTGGATCAGAGAAGTCAGCTATGTCTGTCCCACATATAGTTGTACCCACAGACCAGGTGTAACCGAAGATACCAGTCTCGTTGTCTCTAAATCCATCCCAATTACCTAATATCATAAGAAAGTATTGTCAAATAAAGATTGTTTTCATTTATACCCCCGTCACACTGGGACGAAGACCACCAAGTTCTTAGTACGTTCTTAGAACGCAGTGCAAACGGGATAAAAATATTGCTCCTAGGTTTTCAATACGACTTCCCCACGTCCTTACAAAGACCGTGCAACGTCTTTCAAGTTTACAACCAAGTTCCTTCTAGGACTAACAAGTTTTTACTACGTGTCTTCTACGTTCAACACGTTTTCACTACGTGTCTTCTACGTTCATCACGTCTTCACTACGTTCCAACTACGTTCTTGTTGCGACTGTACTGCGACTAGCTCATTTGCAGTACGTCTATAGAAAGTTTGCGACAGTTTTAAAACAAAGACAGCAATATCACCTCCGCGCATACGTTCGATGTTTTATTTTGGTTAGCTCTACAAACCTCTCAAAAACTGCATGACGCATCATTTACCCACCGTAAGCCACCTACATGTATATTTGACAAACTTACTTAATGTATAGTGAAAATTGCATAAATTGTGTTTCACAATCGTGTTGTTTTGTGTTGATGTTGCACACGGATTCTAAAATCGCAATGAAAAGGGAAAGTTAAGTGCCACAAAACCTAGTTATCTTGGGTTTTTATTCTGCCGGTACCATAAGTCATGAACTAGTCTGGTATATAGTAAAACTTACAGCGACAAATATCAAAGTCTTTTGGGGTTAAAAAAAAACTTTCTTAATGGTCCATGCACTTTAAGTCGACACGAGGCGATTCTTCATTTGTGTTATTTAAACCAAAAGATTTCAGTTATTATGTTCATTTTGTTTTTGTTTTTTTGGTATTGTTGCCGTGCAACTTTTGTCCTAAGCGTCTCTTATATTGGTCTTTTATAGGCAAAAGGGCATATACCACGCATTGAATTTTAATTATTAGCCCGGAATTGCCTTCTGTAAAATATGTATGCATAAAAAAATACTGTATATGTTTTTAAGACAATGTACTAGCAAGATGTAATTGGTCAGATATCAAGGAATGAAAATTCCAGGGATATATGTAAAACGTCGGTTGGACGGGGAACTTTTTTTTGTATCAGTTTCCTCAGCATCTACTAATCATAGCCTTTTGATATTTAGTTTTGTAAATCCCTGCCCTGTTTGCAGTTTGCCGACTAGTGTGGCAATTGTAGCAGGTCCCATTCAGCCTACTATCATCGAACTCTACGAAAAAGTTCTTTAACGTACATGGGTTACTGAGTATTTAGTAAGCTGCATCAGCATGGGTTTTTTATATCGTATGATTCGATATCAGGTTTGTCGCTCATCTACTTCCTGTTTACTGACTTTAATATGTTGACATAAATGTTCATTAGTAGACAATTTAATGTTCCGTACCAGTTTTCTCACTAACTACTCATCAGAGGCGCTTAATATTTGGTATACAACATCATCATGGGCTCCCATAACATGGGATTTGATTTAAAGTCTGACGTTTACTACTTTCCTTTTAACGAAATCCGGTCATTTCTATATTTGACCCATTTTTAAATGTTCTTTTCATTTTTGTTTATTTTCTCGACACATATACCCAAATAAATGAAACACACATTTGTTTTGTAAGTGAAGGCTATGAGTAAATTTGACATCAAAAGGCAGGACTGTATCTTTCGTCAGAAAAATAATTCATGATACCCACTGTGCTCTATTCAGGAAAAAAAGTCAAGACAAAATTAAACAAAAAACGAAATGATATGTAAAATCAGTATGATCAAGTCTTAGAGCATATCCATTCCCCGACTAAAGATAATTTGGATTGTTTCGTTGTACATCCTAAGACCTTAGAGTATAGAAAAGCTCAAAAAATGTCTAATTATCAGTATGCATCATATAACATTCGTAGATGTACAGATTCAGTCAGTAAATTATGTAGATAGATATAAATGAGATTTGGAATAAGTATACGCGACACAACCTACAACATTATCACCAATTTAAAAAAATCCAAAACAGAAAACAGCTAGTGACCTGAATGTGACCAGCAGTCGCTGCTCACTGTTTTGAAAATGGCCCTGTATTGAAAAAAAAACTACATATGATTCAAGCAAAATCCTAAAGTGTCAATGAAAAACCCATTTTAGACAACAACAAAAAACAAACAAAATAGAGTGAGTGAGTGAGTTGGTGTTTTACGCCCGTGCAACGCTATATAGGTTATTTACAGGCGATGAACATGAAAAGGATGATAAAATGAACATGAAATGATGATGATAAATGAAATATGGGGATGGGGTGGGAAACAAAGGACCGGTAAATTTTGAAGAACCACAGGAAAAAGGGGAGAGGTGGGTAGGGTCGGAAAATTTAGCCTATGTGGTGCACTACTGGGCGGTCCACAAAGGGGTCTTTTACGTGCATGAAGCGTGGCACTCTCCACACACGTTGGCCCACTATGGTCGGCGGTCAGGGTTTCCGTATTATAGACCTGACAACCCCCGCGGACGAGGGCTACCCTATTCAGCCACCTAGGGTACACACTTGGTCGCTCTGTGGGCTGAGCACTGACCCGACGTCAGAATCCCAAGACCCTTAGTCGCCTCTTACGACAAGCTAGGCTCTGCTGCGGGCCTATTCGCCACCCGGGCCCCGCACGGGACAAACAAAATAGATGTTATTAATATTCGCCGAATACAAACAACAGCTTTGATAAAGATATACATGTATACAGAATCAACATATACACGTATGGCGTGGGGCGCGATAATTTTGGCAGTATTATTGACTAATATAATTGGCAAAGAATAATAATTAGTTTAAAAAAGTATCTTGTCCTTTGTGTATTTAATTCAGAATAAACAAAAAAAAATAAAAGAGACAAACGATTTATTTAAATACATATCAAAACCTTTTGTAAAAATTCATGTGAACTGTCAGAAAACCTAGTAAAAACTTACTAGAAACGGTGTTAAAACCGCTAGGACGTACTGTCAACGTAGTAACAAGAGGCTCCCAGGAGCCTGAATCGCTCACCTGGTCTTGATGTCAACCCTATAAAGAACTTTGAAGAGCTAAATAAGCTGAACATTTAAGCAAGCAACAGCTTTTCTCTTTCAGCGATAGTTTTCATTCTGTAGGCCAAAAAAGTGCAAAATGTTATTTATATTAAGGGCCATCTGAACACTTTGACTCTATAGAGACTTTTGTTAAGAGCTTAATGAACTGAACATTTTAGCAAGCAACCACTTTTCTTAATCTGCTATAGTTTTCATTATATAAGCCAAAAACATGAAAACACGTAAATTTAGGAGCAGTAACCCCTATAAGGGGTCATCTGACAATTTCGACCCTGTGAAGATTTTTGTAGAGCTAGATGAGCTGAACATTTAAGCAAGCAACAGCTTTTCTCTATCTGCAATAGTTTTCATTTTATAGGCCAAAAACACTATTTTTTGCCTTTAAGGGGCTGTAACCCCTATAAGGGGTCATCTGACATCTTCGACCCTATGAAGACTTTTGTAGAGCTTATTGAGCTGAACATTTAGGCAAGCAACAGCTTTTCTCAATCTGCAATAGTTTTCATTCTATAGGCCAAAAAAACTATTTTTCACCTTTAAGGGGCTGTAACCCCTATAAGGGGTCATCTGACAACTTCGACCCTATGAAGACTTTTGTAGAGCTTAATGAGCTGAACATTTAAGCAAGCAACAGCTTTTCTCTATCTGCAATAGTTTTCATTCTATAGGCCAAAAACACTATTTTTCGCCTTTAAGGGGCTGTAACCCCTGTAAGGGGTCATCTGACAACTTCGACCCTATGAAGTCTTTTGTAGAGCTTAATGAGCTGAACATTTAAGCTAGCAACAGCTTTTCTCTATCTGCAATAGTTTTCATTCTATAGGCCAAAAACACTATTTTTTGCCTTTAAAGGGCTGTAACCCCTATAAGGGGTCATCTGACAACTTCGACCCTATGAAGACTTTTGTAGAGCTAAATGAGCTGAACATTTAAGCAAGCAACAGCTTTTCTCTATCTGCAATAGTTTTCATTCTATAGGCCAAAAACACTATTTTTCACCTTTAAGGGGCTGTAACCCCTATAAGGGGTCATCTGACAACTTCGACCCTATGAAGACTTTTGTAGAGCTAAATGAGCTGAACATTTAAGCAAGCAACAGCTTTTCTCTATCTGCAATAGTTTTCATTCTATAGGCCAAAAACACTATTTTTCGCCTTTAAGGGGCTGTAACCCCTATAAGGGGTCATCTGACAACTTTGACCCTATGAAGATTTTTGTAGAGCTAAACGAGTTGAACATTTAAGCAAGCAACAGCTTTTCTCTATCTCCAATAGTTCTCATTCTATAAGCCAAAATCATGAAAAACCGCTATTTTTCACCTTTAAAGGGCTGTAACCGCTATAAGGGATCATCTGACAACTTCGACCAAATGGAGACTTTCGTAGAACTTTTGATGCTGAAGCAGTAGGGTGGCATCAGATTTCATCTATTTCTTATACTTTTTGATTTACAAGCCAAAAACAGTAGTCTGACCCCCCTGGTCTATTTTTAGTAACAGTGGCCATGTTTTATGTTGGATCAAAAATCGAAACATAAGTTTGGTGCAGGACACCCTAAGGATCATTCATACCAAGTTTCATTAAATTCTGTTCAGTAGTTTCAGAGGAGAAGATTTTTGAAAATTGTTAACAGACGACGACAGACGACAGACGCCGACAGACGACAGACGACAGACGACGACGGACGCCAAGTGATGGCAATAGCTCACATGGACCTTCGGTCCAGGTGAGCTAAAAACTGTACGGACGTGTTAAGGACGCAGTAGAAACTTCCTTATGGACGTGCTACAAACTTGAACGAAAAATACCGTTATATGAAATCGTAGTGAAAACGTACGGCGAACGTAGTGCCAACTTTAAGGACGTAGTGACATCGTAGCATAAACGGCACAAAAAATCACACCGTTCAGGCCACGTCCTTGAAGTTTTTGATACGTCCCTTCTACGTTCATGCTACGATCATTAAGTTCTCAATACGTTCTTAGTAGGTCTGTATTACGTTTTGACATCTCCACGTCCTCACTACGTTTGTTTTGAACATGTTCAAAATTATTCCACGTCCTACACGTTCTTAAAGATCGCACTACGTCCAAGAAAGTTCGTACTACGTCCATTAAAGTTCGTACTACGACCATACAAGTTTCTAGTACGTCTTTAATATGCTCATCAAGTTCTTTCCACGTTTTATGCCTTTTTAGGACTTAGTAAGAACGTAGTACGAACTGTATCCAGTGTGACGGGGGCATTAGGAGATTTATGATATCTGGACAGATGGATGGGATGGTTTGGATGGACAGAAAGACATGGCAATATTATATATCCAAAACCTTTGATAGCAAGTACATGTATTATCAAGTGTTGTGTATAAAGGTTTCATGAGACCATACTTACAGCTTAAAAGAAAAGACAGGATGGAAGGATGCACATGTTCTTTATATAGCAAACTGATGATATACATGTAGTTAAAGTCTTTTTTTTTATTTTCAGTAAAATTCAAATGTACATTTAATATTTTATGCAAACAAGAACTATTGAAAAATAGTACTAACACCTTATAAATATTCAAAAGGATTTCAACATAGTAATGTAGACTTAAAACTATAGATTTACCCGAGATGAAATGGTTAGCCAGGGTATACAATGTATCTACTCCTCCTTTGTGACCATTGAATACTGTTCTACTTCCTGGTCCATCTATTATTTTTCTAGAAATAATAAAAACCAAATATTTTATTTTCATTCCAAAGCTTATAAGGGTAAGGCCAAACAAAAAAGTATGTGTGTTTACTGTCACATGCTGAAAAAAATTAGGGTCGGTAGGTAGGAAATTATTTTTTTTTTATAATTTTTTTTTACCTTGAGTCTATGGGGGCAGCTTTGTGACTTTAACAGTGCTTAATGGAAAATGCTCAAAAAAACTTAAAAATTAGGTAGGGTCGGGTGACAGTAAACTCACCTACTTTTTTTTTGGCCTAAATTAGTATTATGTCTGTAATAAAAACATTTAAAATTCACATCAAATCCAACTTCTATGACTCCAATGCTGCCTGTGACTCACTGAAAAGAGCCTTTATGTAGAAAAACAAACTTTACCAAATTTTTGACACCTGTTTTGATTCAATGTATTTAAAGTATTTTTTATATGTTTTCATTACTAGATTTGATTGAACTTTCTTTAATTTTCTATGGAATATTTCTTATACATGTATAATACAGACAAGGCTGTCCAGCACTTTTTATAAACTAGAACTAGAGGCTCCCAGGAGCCTGAATCGCTCACCTGATCTCTTATGCCAAAGTTTGAATAAATTTCACAAACTTTCAAGTATTTAAAGTTGCAAAACAATCCTTTCATTGGTTTCAGAGAAGATTTTTGGAAATCAGTTTAAATTAATAGAAAAAACAGTTAAAGGGCAATAACTACTGTAAGGACCTTTTGATGCTGAACAAGAAAATTTGCTTCCGATTTTCTTTATCTCTTTAGTCGACATGTATATAATTCACAAACTTGGTAGAGGACATCCTAAAGATCATGTATACCAATTATCAATGCAATCCCTTCAGTAGTTTTAGAGAAGAAGATTTTTGAAAATCAGTGTAAATTAATGGAAAAAACAGTTAAAGGGGAATAACTCTTAAACGGCCGATCTGACAATTTAGACCCTGAAATCATTTTTGTAGATCTCAATGAGCTAAACAATTTTGCAATGCTAACTTTTCCTCTAGCTCTAACGGTTTTCAAGATATTGTCCAAAAACTGCAAAAATGGTCAAATTTGATGATTAAAGGGCAATAACTCCTATAAGGAGTCGTTTCACAACTTCGACTCAAAAGAGAGATTCGTAGAGCTTTTGATGCTGAACAAGGAAGGTTGCTTCAGATTTTCTCTATCTTTTATACTTTTTGAGTTATAAGCCAAAAACAATGGTCTGACCCCCCTATTCTATTTTTAGCAACAGCGGCCATGTTGGTTGGTCCACATGTATATAATTCACAAACTTGGTAGAGGACATCCTAAATATCATGTATACCAAGTATCAATGCAATCCCTTCAGTAGTTTTAGAGAAGAAGATTTTTGAAAATCAGTGTAAATTAATGGAAAAAACAGTTAAAGGGGAATAACTCTTAAACGGCCGATCTGACAATTTAGACCCTGAAATCATTTTTGTAGATCTCAATGAGCTAAACAATTTTGCAATGCTAACTTTTCCTCTAGCTCTAACGGTTTTCAAGATATTGTCCAAAAACTGCAAAAATGGTCAAATTTGATGATTAAAGGGCAATAACTCCTATAAGGAGTCGTTTCACAACTTCGACTCAAAAGAGAGATTCGTAGAGCTTTTGATGCTGAACAAGGAAGGTTGCTTCAGATTTTCTCTATCTTTTATACTTTTTGAGTTATAAGCCAAAAACAATGGTCTGACCCCCCTGTTCTATTTTTAGCAACGGCGGCCATGTTGGTTGGTCGATATGTATATAATTCACAAACTTGGTAGAGGACATCCTAAAGATCATGTATACCAAGTATCAATGCAATCCCTTCAGTGGTTTCAGAGAAGAAGATCTTTGAAGAAAAGTTAACGGACGACGGACGACGGACGACAGACGACAGACGACGGACGACGGACGCTTAACGATGACAATAGCTCACATGACCCTTCGGGTCAGGTGAGCTAAAAACTGTGAGCTGGAGCTCACAAATAAATACCCCCCACCCCCCCCCCCCCCCCCAAAAAAAATCAGATAAAATTCAGAATAGGAGATGCACATCTACATTATGTCACAAAGATTGTGTGTAGGTTTCATGAAAATCCATCAAGAGGTTTTGGAGGAGTTGCAGATAAGAGATGGACACCCCCATGTAGTCGAATTCATGTATTGCTATGGGAAACCCCACAATCATTCTGATCAAACTTTCAAATAGTAGGTGCACATCTATATTATGTTACAAAGATTGTGTAAAAGTTTCATGAAAATCTATCAAGGGGTTTAGGATGAGTTGTGGATAAGAGATGGGTACCCAATGTAGTCAAAAGGTTAAGTCCATGTTTTGCTATGGGAAACTCCAAAAATCATTCTGATCAAATTCTAAAATAGTAGGTGCACATCTACATTATGTCACAAAGATTGTGTGTAAGTTTCATGAAAATCCATCCAGGGGTTTAGGAGGAGTTGCGGATAAGAGATGGGTACCCCCCATGTAGTCGAATGGGTAAGTCCATGTTTTGCTATGGGAAACCCCAAAAACCATTCTGATTAAATTTTAAAATAGTAAGTGCACATCTAAATTATGTCACAACTATTGTGTGTAAGTTTCATGAAAATCCATCAAGGGGCTTAGGAGGAGTTGCGGATAAGAGATGGGTACCCCCATGTAGGCAAATGGCTAAGTCCATGTTTTGCTATGGGAAACTCCAAAAATCATTCTGATCAAATTTTAAAATAGTAGGTGCAATTCTACATTATGTCACAAAGATTGTGTGTAAGTTTCATGAAAATCCACCAAGGGGTTTAGGAGGAGTTGCGGATAAGAGATGGGTACCCTGAAGTGTAACGGAAGTACGGAGGGAAGGACACACGGACGGACACCCCTTTCACTATATACCCCCCAATTTTGAAAAATAAGGGCTAATTTTAGGGGTAAAAACATGAAAAATAAGGGCCATAGTAGGTCTAAATTAATGCTAAAACTGCAAATTATCGGGATTAAATTATTACCCGTATTTTTAAGAAAGTGAAAACAGGTTATGTATTGTGATTGATAGATGTAGAATGTGTCCAAAAATTATATATGGAAAAATATCTACAAAATTTGCATTTGTTTGATACCTTAAAAAATACATGTGAAGGCTTACAATTTTGCTAGAAATTCATTTATCATTGAAGGAAGCCAAACGAAGCAAGGCCGAAAAATTTGGTGCATTATTTTTGCAACAAATCAAAGCAAACTTAAAAAAAAAATAAGGGTTTTTAGAGAACTGTAAAAAAATAGGAATTTTTAGGAATTTTAGTGCCGTTGGACAGTCTGTACCGGTGACCAAAAAATGATTAGAATTTAAAATTGAGCCATCAGGCCACAGTTAGATTTTAAGACATACATGTATTACCTGTGATTTGGTATGTTGGTCTGTTCTACACATCTCTGAGTTATAGCAGCCTTACATCCATCAAACTTAACAACATCCAATGAGGGACTCTCTATAGGACCTGGCTCAGGAGGTGTGTGATCTACCATGGTGCCATTGGATGATACGCATCCCCTGTAACCTAACGTGTTGGTAATCTCTGCATTTAATATGTAGACTGTGCCATGCTGAAGGTCTATATTGTGTTCTATAAATGAACTGTACCCTACACCAAGTCGTTCATAGTGTTTGTAAGTCCCACTGAGTCTAACCCCAGCCTTAGGTCCTTCCACCACTGAATGGATGTCACAAGTTTCTGAGTGATATTCATAATCAAATGATAGACATTTTCTTTCTGAGTTTAAGCACATTTGGGCACAGCCCTCTAATTTGTCTGTTTTACTTGAGGAGATTCCTCTAGAAGTTAATTTCCCTTCTTTTCCAAGAGTGAAAAACTTTAACGGAGAATTTGGATCAGCATCTTCCCTTACCGTTGTAGATTTTAGAATAAGGGTTTGCCATGGGACAACATCTGCCCCCATCTGTCCTTCTGATGTCCCTACAGCTTCTGAGTGGGTCTCTAACAGTTCAGAGTCGTCAAACACTACAACATTGCCACTAATCATGTGAGTATGGCTTGTGTAAGGATAGGATTGGTCAATTCTACCATCAGGAACAGTGTTATCAAAAGTATTCAAGCTACACACAGTAACTACTTCATCTCCCTGGCTATTTTTAGCCTTCACTGACCAAAATAACTTTCTCCCATGATGCTCTTCTTTAAATTTAACAGGAGCAGTAATGGAGGAACCAGTCATTCCAGTCCAGCCTTGAACGTCCGTCCCTGAGGAGTGTGTACCAATGGCATAAGATAATGTAATGTCACTGACATCAGATTTGGCTGTTACCTCCAATAGGAATGCAGTATCTGTAAGGTCACGACCTTCCAGCTGTTTGACCTCACACCCTCCTGGACCTGACAATGACCTCCTCTCTCTTGGACTGGATGATGTGGTCGCTATCTTTGGAGGATTGGGATCCCTCTTTTCAAATGGTATGGTGAACAAGTTTATCTTATAAGCTGGCAACTTAAACTTCCAAATGCAGGCATCAAATACTGTAACTGTTATGAACAAGAGTCTAAGTCTGGCAAATGCTTTCAATCTTAATTCTAGGGGAATTATTACTAAATCTAGTTTGAATCTGCAAAAGAAAGAAAATATAAAATTCAATATATATGTATGAGAAGTAGAAATCTGATGTAACAAAAATATAATAAAATATATACATGCAAAAATACATGCCTGTGTGTAGATGGTTTTAAAAATATACATCATTAAAGATAGGACATCAACTGGGACACTGCCATGTTATTATAGTTTTTTTACAAAAAAAAAAAAACAACTGGACTCCAAATATAGTGAAAATTAGTACATTGCAAAAATTATTGCTGTTTTTTTTGTTTACAGTATTGGATCCCTTCCTCCTTGATTCTAATCTAACTATAACCTTACCCTATTTTTATAGGGAACTTGGAGAAGCCAAACTCAGCAGTAATAGGAAATCTAGTTTCCAATAGAACCCCTTCTAATCTGATTCCTCCGTAGGCTATTCCAATATCTACAGCTAGCTCTCCCCAAACCCCTGCTCCAATGTGAGGTGTCACCATAGCCTGTGTAATTTTCGAGAAAATACAGATAGATGTCAGGTTTTTAGTGAAGAAGAGAACTTTAAAAATTGTCTTACTACAAATATCAAATCAAATAAGCTTTATTAATAGTCGATTAGCAATATACAAATAACATAAGCTATGGTGAGCTTTTGATCAAGCTTTTTTTACCCAAAAAATGAATGGAAGTTGTAAGTTTATCTTTGAAAGCTCACATACCCCAAACATCCACATTTAAGACAGAAATTATCTACAGTAAAACCTGTACTAGTTACCACCTCCATATAAAGACTTCCTGTCCATAAAGACTATTTTCAGTCCCCCCAACAATTTATCCTATATATTTAACCTCTATATAGTGACCACCTGCCCAACGTGACTAGTGACCATCAGAAACCGTCCCTTGAAGTGCCAAAACCTGTATACAAGGACCTTAAATTAGTGCAAATGATTGTTAATTGGCTTGGGTTAGCTGTCAGATCAAAGCTAATTAGGAAGTGTCACCTTTCTTTAATCTTTAGTAATTAGTATTTAGGTAAATTTGAGGAAGTTATGAGAAGTAATTATCACTAATTACTTGTGTCAGGGTCAGTTTAACTTTTATGTCTTAAAAAGTTGGGAAGAAATAATGTTGTTAATTCTAGATTAATGACATGTAATACCATAGTAAGCAAATGCAGATATTTTTTTATGATTTTAATATGAGAATTTTTTTAGCAACATTCCCTTTACTTATGAATAAGATATAAAAAGATAAAATGATTTTTAGAAATATACTTTAAAACTACATAATTATATAAAAAAATACTGTACATGTTTTTAACAAAGTTTTTGATAAATTTTTAAGACATAGAATGTTCAAAAATATTCACGAAATATTGCAAGTTAAATAGTCTATTGTTTGGTTTTCAAAAAGTTTCATGAACAAATCAGTATACATGTACTTTCTATATATCTATGGAAACTGTGCATCAGCTAATACCAATACTATACTTTTATCTCGACAACCTCTATATAAAGACCCCCTGTCTGTAGTGACCTTTTTGTCAAGGTCCCTTGAAGGGTCACTATAGACAGGTTTGACTGTATTTTGAATTACAGACCTGAAAATTAATGCAACCTGAAACACATTCCAACCATATGGGACCCCTACCTAAAAGCTATATACCAAATATTGAAAGCCTACCATTAAAAGTTAATAAAAATCTGTTGAGAACATTTTCTTCCTTGAAAATTAAAGTTCATGGGACATGCTGGCCCCAAACAGGAAGCAGAAGTCTGACAGTTCGAGGCTCTGAAAGTCCCTTAGGACGTACAGTTTGTAATTCTTAACCATCCTATCAAGTTTTAAATCATTCTAATGCATGGTTTTTGAGAAAAGCTTAACAGACAGAAATCTTCATATATATTCTCATCTTGATGACCCAGTTCTAAACAGGAAATTGAAGTCGGACAGGTCTGAAAGTCACTTAGTACATACAGTTTATCATTCTGATCCAACCAGCCAAATTTCAAATAATTCTAAAATATGGTTTCTAAGAAAACCTTGACAAAAATTCATAGACAGATGTCCATACAAATCAATACGAGTAAAACTTTATGCCCCCCTACATGTCATTGATGGGGCATTAAAAGTCTAATTTGGCTTGTTAAACAGGTTATCTACACCATATATCAAAAATCCTAATTAATAACTGCTGAGAAATCGATTAAGAAATATTTTATCAAACAAACAGAGTTTTAGACAGATGGTCCAGTCAAAAACATTATAATCTTTGCAACTTTGTTGTGTGGAGTATAATAAGGTACTAAAGTAGAGTAAGAATATAAAGATTGGGCATAAAACATGATACAACAGTTTCTTTTTAAAATGCCAGTAAAGATTACTTTACCTTTGCTTTCATGCTCATCAGACACATCCCAAGTTCTAAGTCCAATCCAATTTTAGCAGTGGCCCCAAAAGCTGAAAAATTCATTCTTCATCAAGTCATTATCAAAATGAAAATAAAATCATAAAATAAACTCTTTCAAATAAACATGAAACAGTTCTATAAACTTGAGATCTTGAGCATTGTCAGAAATTATCTGAAATTTGGACAAAAACTTTTGTCTTTTTTCTCATGCATGACAGCCAGACAGCGAAATAATTTTCAAATATTTGAAGATATCTGAAGTTTTGTTTAGAGCTATATATTATTAAATTACAATACAAATGCTGACAAAAATCATTTAAGCATTCTTTATGTGAAATGGAGATAAAAAACACCTGCTTTCTGTAATTTGGTCAGGAATTTAGAAATTGGATACTTCTTCATATTCTGTCATGACTGTGGCTTCTTTATTAAATGGGTATCAATTTTCGTGGTTTTCATGAGTGGCATTGATCCACAAAATTTGATACCCCCCAAAAGGATATTTTACATTGACATGCTACAAACTTCAGAACCACTAATTTAATAATCCACAAACTGATTTTTGTTTCATCAAACCACGAAAAGTAGTACCCACAACAATGAATAAATCCTCAGTAAAACAAAGTACTTACATAAGCGTAGTGGTATAGGTCCAACCATAAACAGAAAGTTTATACCAGGGAAAGGTGGCACCCCTACAGGCCCTGGGTTGATTATCTCTATATCAGGAACATCAAAAGGAATAACACCAGACTCAAAACAGAAATCCTCCTTCCCAGGAAAACCATCACCTTCTATTTCCTCATTGGATTCCTTAGTCATCAGCTATAAGAAAAAAAGAATACACAACATGCATAATTAAGAAAACAAAGAATGAATACTAATACCAATCAAAGTATATGTACTTTCATACTACACTGTATGTGTTTCACTGCTTAGTCTTTAAGAATTTAATAGAATCTGTGTAATCTGCTTAAAATAACAGCAGGGTAATGAAATTATAATTATTTACATACTATATGATGAAATATGATAAGTTTATAGATTCCTAAATTTGTGGTTCTGAAGTCTTAAGCATACAGATCAATGTAAAATAAAAATTTCGTAGGGGATTAAATTTCATGGGTCAAGGCCAACCACAAAAATTGATATCCCACAAATTATAGCGAGCATAGCTCGCAAGCGGGCACGAAGTGTCCGCTCGAGCAGAGAGCTCTACGGTATTTGTTTCCGCGAGAAATTTGCTAATGATGATTTAGATTTTTTATGGTCCGGAAAGGGTTCTTATTTTTACAGGACCGGAGTGAATGTTAAAATAATTTATAAGAAAAGAAATAATGCTTAAAAAAATAATAAATTGCGCTTTTTACAAGAAAATAATATTCTTAAAATTATAAATACACATAAGTCGCTCGTTTCGTCTTGGTTATATGCACGTACGAAACTAACGTGTCTCGAAGCTTAATCGCCCCATACCATCTCGCCCCAAATACATTATATAAACAAATCGTATAGTCCCTTTCAGCTATGCTCGCATTTAGGCAATGCCTACTCCATATTAATGAAATCATTGTATATATATTAATGCAAAAACCTAATGTGTCTTCAAAACTTGCAAGTCCCTCTCAGACTTGAATTGGACAGCATTAACGTACCCTAATTGTTGTAAAGATGTATTGGTACAAATATGTTATCCAAGACAAGAATGGCAGTCTTCCATGGGAGATGTCACCTATGTCTTCAAATATTTGGTAAACAGGAAGATGACTTATAACCATAAAAACTCCTTACAGCCTTTTTATGTTATAGGAGGTAGCTACATGATAAATATTAAGAGGCTGTGACATGTAGCTGCCATGAAAACTGTGACAGAAATGTTTGCGACACCAAAATACGACAAAGTGACTCCAAAATGTGGCTTTACAACATGTAGCAGGCAACTTAAAATTGATGCCCATGCATAAAAGTACATCAATACTACTTACAGCATATAAAGTAGCATTCCTGATTTCATTGACTATGATCAGACATTTGTGCATATCCATTCCAAATTCTGATACTTCCTCTAGTAAATCTGGTAGGGTCATACTATAGACACGGTCCAAGTAGGGGTCTGTTTGGTGACCTGAAATATTTCAGTTAGATTGACTGGAACTTAGACTTCAACATAATCATATTTGTTACAAGAACAGTATTTTAGCATGCAATCCTTTTCTAATCAAACATGATTTAAGGGCAGCATAAAAATAACATTTTATGATTCCGAATACTTCGGGTCAGAACATACCATAGCAAAAACATGTTTACACATTTTCAATTCTATTACAATAATAAGCTTTGTCATTGTGATGATGTGTCCTAATAAACTAGTCATGCTCTTGCTACTCCAAATATCAGTAATCAGGATGCATGTGTGTATGACAGTCCTTGAATTGCTATGCGAGAATATAAAATTTCTCTAAATTTTCTGTTCTGTTACATGTATATCAATAAGTATGCTATTTTCTACTTAGAAGTGATATCATTCTTACCTTTTCCACAAACCAACTGTGTGTTATGAATAGAAAGTGACTGAAAAATTTCCACATCTTCAAAACAGGAATAGTGTGTAGTAACACAGAGAGCCCCAGATAGTGTGATGGTGACTGTTTCATTATTTACTTCTATTTCTATGTCAAATACCAACTCTTTATTCTGTCTCTTTGATACTTCTACAACCATGATGTCCTTTTGACCTTGAATGGAAAGAAATATATCCTGTCAAAATTTGGAAATTTAAATTCAAAGCATTTTCAAGATATGAGTAAATGAACATTTCACTGCAACTTTACTAAGGGCTATTCCAGAATTAATTGTATGGGGTTGGTCGGAAGGCACTATTATTAAAATTGTATGGGTGGTGGTATTTTTAGATATTTCTCATAAGCAACATAAAGGGAAAATAAATTAAAATTTTATACATGGTGGGTATAAGAAAAAAAGTGCCTTCCAATCCCCCCCGAATACATTTATTTCTGGAATAACCCTTAACTCAAGATTGAAACAAGAAAAAAACATAAAAAGAATTGCTTGTTAATTTTTAGATTAGTTGTCTAATTATCTTGCATATGCGTCTATTATAAAAGGTTTTTTGTTGTTGTAACAATAGAATTATAAAAATAGTCTTCAATGAATGACAAAAGTAATTTACTATAAGTATTTTGCCTTTTCTTTCATGTTATTTATAGTATCTGATTATTGGTAAACAAAATATACTCACTTTTCAAACATATTGCCATGTACAAAATAAGTGTTAGGTTTTAGGAATTTTAAAACAGCCTTAAGAATTTAATGCAAGAGAACACAATTTCAGCTCATTTAGTTAAGCACTTGAGAATCAATCAAACTAATAGTTCATACTTGTAATAAAGTATTCTTTGGTGACTCCAAGGATGCTGAGATAAATTTTCTCTTCACAAAGAGCAACCCGTAAATCAACTTTGACTATGTGCCTTTGGAAACCTTCTCTGAAGCCTATACTACATGTAATCCCATGACAATCCTCATGAGCCTCACAATAATGACCATAACCTCGTACAATAGACTCATTGAAGGATGGACAATCTGAAAATAAAAATTATATATTTTATGTTTAAAAAAACTGTTAAAGTCAAAAATGGTCCGATTTTGTTAAACAGGAAGTAGGTGAGCTAAAATCACATCCCACGTTATGGGACCCCACCCTGATGCTGTATACCAATTATCAAGTGGCTGTGATTAGTAGTTGCAGAGAAAACTGTTACGAAAAATTTTTCCCCGCCCGCCCACCCGTCATTCACCATTTTATAACCCGGATTTTTCACTCAGTGAAATCCAGCCAATAAAATTGGATATAAGATTTCATATGAGTCATTTTATTGGCTATACATAGTTTGTACTTTGTTAACAACTTCTTTTAAATGAAAAAAAACACAAGAATATGTCCTAAGACAAATTGTCCCTTTTTTGTATAATCACTAGACTATGAAGTTGTTGTTCGGGGTAAAATGATTTTTGTATGTCCATATACATATACTACATGTCCTAGTATAATTCTTATTCATATGTGTATAATGTTTCATGATGATGTTTCAAATTTTACAGTGATTTTGGTTTGTTCATATCCTGTGTATATGTGTATAAAAATTCCTGATGAGACTTTGAACAAGATGAAGTAAAATATAACGATGTGCAGATGAAATTTATATTGTGCATGGTAAAGTAATGCTACGTTCACACGAACAACCACTTAATGCGCATTCAATCCTCATTACCAAAGCAGATTGAACTGAATGCAAATTCGATAACGTCCTTTGCGTTCACACGTTTCTTCAATTCGCATTCAATCCAAATTGAAACTGATATCCGTTCACACATATTTTTCCACTCAATTCTCATTGGACATTTTTGGTTAATGGAAGTCTGCTATGACGTCGAGAATTAATGACGTCGTAAACGTTAAAAGTTCATTTGGATTTTATTCCGTTTCATTTGATGTTAGATATATTTTCAATTGATGCAATTAGATATTTATTTTTAATTGAAGCAATAAGATATATTTTTAATCTAAGCAATTAGATATATTTTAATTGCTGCAATTAGATATATTTAGGACACTTGTCATATAATTCGAATTGAATAAAAGTTTCCGTTCACACGGCAATGCAATGCGCATTGAATGCGAATTATCCAATTTGAATTATCGAAAACGTATCATCATAGCGAATTGGATAATCCACTATCATCATAGCGAATTGGATAATCCACATTATTTCAATTCGAATTGATTCGCATTCAAATAGTTTTTATGAGTGAACGTGTCAAAATTTTTGAATGCGAATTGAAATAGAATTGAATGCGCATTATTTGTAAGTGTGAACGCAGCATAAAGTTTACCTTAAGGTAAACAAGATTTGGGAAAGATGGACGATAAATGTTCAGACCCAAACAATTTAACACTACATTATCCTACATGTACAAATCCCTCTACTTTCGTAACTATAGGCTCCCAGGAATTTGAATCAGTCAACTAAACAGGTGTGTAAAAATAAAACCTACAAATTATTTCATAATATTTGTTTCAAAACGTGTGCACAATAACCTGCCTTGAAATGGGCTTTTCAAATGAAGCCTTAATGCTTGGATTTATTAGTTGGTAGGTACATATCCCCCTTGTATTAAGTAAACTAAATACATATTGTTATCAACAAACACAAATGATAAAATGTAAAGATGGACTGGACTTTATTTTTATTTCTTTAGTTTTTATTTTGTGATCTTATGTTCTTTGATATAAATTTTTTTACCCTCCACAGCAATATCCATTAGTCTGTCTATCATTGTTAATCTATCCCCTGTTACTGTATCAAACTCATGGGCTTTCTTCAGACGGCGCCTGATCTGGTGTACTGGCAGTTCATCTGGGTATCCTAGTGGCTCTGTCCGTAACTTCTCTGCCACTTGTCTGGCTATGTCATCAAGGTCATGAAGAAGAGGTGACCCCATCAGCAACTGGGAGATGAAGGTCAAGGACTTGTCATTGAGGTCAAACTGAGGAAGGAAAGACCTAAAATAAACAAGAAATTTGAATTCATATTTCCTGCTTATAGCTAAATTGTAGAAGTGTTCAACTTTCAATAGACAAATTGAGTTCAAAATCACAATTTACAAATAATTACAACCTGAATCTTGGCACAAATTATCTAAAGGTTGAAGTAACAGTACAGTAACAAATAGGGTCCATTTAGATAATGTATTTTGTCAAATACCGCATAGTCGGAAATTTTCGCGAAGTTCTAATTTTCGCTATATTCGCGACCATTGTTCTATCCCAAAATATTGAAACCGGGTAATATAGAATCAATAGTAATTTGTATTAATAATATAATGAAATCGCGAAAATAAATGTCCGCGTAAATAAAAACTGGTTCATTTTGAATGAAATCAGGAAATTTGCAGGCCGCGAAAATTACACGCTTTACGGTAATATACACAAATGCCCATTATGCAAACTTACTTAGAAATTTTAGAGACCATGTTTTTGTACTTGTCAAACTTTCCAGTCATGTTATGGAACTTCTCTTTAAACTTCAGCATCCAACTTTTCTTCTCTGGTTCTTCCTCCATCAGGTCAGCAGATCGTCCATGACGACCATGTTTATGTTTATCACCAAACGGATGTGATTTAGATCCTTCACTACTACGATGGATATCTTCATGGCTGTCTTCCGCATCCCCTGTCATTGATCCTTCTTCAGCTGTCATACCAATGTAATAATACGAGAATCCATTACAAGATGGGTTATAGCCAGGCTTTGGGAATCGCCTCTTAAGATATGGTGTGGGGTCTATATAGAAGTAACTATCTTCAGACATTGTCTTCTCTACTTCTGTGCTATTAGGTCTTTTCCTCATGGCAACAAACACAAAATTTCCAGCATGACAATCTCCAGCATCTTTAGCCCTACCAATAACTCTCCCAGCTCTCTTAAACATTCCTTTTCCTTCGTCATCAACCTTGGCATCAACATCAAACCCACTGACTACAACCTCATACATAGCTACATCTGCCCTGACTGGTCGTACTAAAACTTCACTGTCACTTTTCCTGTATATTGTACCATGGAATGGATTGACTACTTTCTGTAAAGAAAAGAAAAGGAAACTATTAAATGTATATCATTATATAGATTATGTTTAGTGCATATTTCATATATCCATGCCCCTTCTTTTCAGGAACTTGTTTAAAACCAGAAAAACTGTGAGCAATGGTGCCTCACGAAACAATTGCCCTACACCTCCAAAGCCATTAGATCAACTTTTAAAATAGAAGTTGCACAAGCAGTATGTATGACACAAAGTGAAAGATTTTTTGAAAATTTCATGAACATCTTTTGAGGGGTTTAGGATAACAAATAGGTACATCCTTAGCATACAAAGTCAAAGTCCGTGTATCAATCAGAAACCACAGAACTCAAGTTGAGGATAAGACATTTGTATTTTAAGGCATAACACATAGACACAATGTTAGACCCCCCCTCCAACTTCTTCAGGGGGTGTGGTATCCGACAAACCTGATAGGTCGGTTTAAAGTTGAGATGCACGCCTAATCTCCCTTTGTCGTCTTTACGTAATTCACCACACCCACAATCTGAAGATTCACATGGAGCTGGTATCTTGGGAAATTTGCGGTGAAATTTGGCACCAAATATTTTCTGTATGTAGTATTTGCCTTTGTGTATCCTGAAAAGAAAAGTGAATAGACGGTTTATTGTTATAAGTAAGGAGTAATAAATCAACAACATATCAAGATGTGTGCTTATCCAAAGTTTAAACCTGTTTATTTGAATTAAAATTAGTACTTAATATGCTGATCTTTTACATCAATTACATTGATGGATCTACTCCACATTATTGAACACAATCTGTACTCATAGTAATATGTATATGAAGTATAATTGCTATGCAAAAGGCATCTTAATCAAGGTTCATTATACACTGCCAACAATAGTTTGTTACTGGGCATTTCTCTCCTGTTAATATCAAATTAAAATTGTTTCTTTATTTTGGGGTAGCAATTTACATGTATGTACTGGGTCTGTCTCGCAATGAAAGAACACTTTATTTTACTATCAAATGATTATAATTACGGATATTTGAATTTTGCTTTAGCTGACCCCTATATTTAGTAAACAAGTGTGGCCACTAAAAGTATGTCTCGCCTGCCGGCACCATCACTAAAATCAACCACCTAAGCTTTCATTTCTTGATATAAACACAAATTGTGTCTGTATAACCAATATCAGATGCCTAGCTATTATACTTTTCAAGCAATTTATTGTCCACACAAGTATTGCAAAAAGTTTTCTGCCTGAAAAAAAGACCTGAGTTCATAGAGTCACTGGCCCCTAAAAATGGGGTCGTGGTCACATGGCATGGATACTGTTACGTTCACCATAACCTCAACTGTCTGTATACCCAATATCAGATGCCTAGCTATTATACTTTTCCAGAATTCATCGTCCACAAAAGTCTTACAAAAAAGTTTACAGCCTGAAAAAAGACCTAAGTTCACAGAGTCACTGGAGCGTGAGAATAGGGTCAGGGTCACAGGGCATGGTGACAGTTGCGTAGACCTTAACCTGAACTGTCTGTATACCAAATATCAGATGCCTAGCTATTATACTTTTCCAGCAATTCATCGTCCACAAAAGTCATACAAAAAAGTTTACAGCCTGAAAAAAGACCTAAGTTCACAGAGTCACTGGAGCGTGAAAATGGGGTCAGGGTCACACGGCATGGTGACAGTTGTGTAGACCTTAACCTGAACTGTCTGTATACCAAATATCAGATGCCTAGCTATTATACTTTTCCAGCAATTCATCGTCCACAAAAGTCATACAAAAAAGTTTACAGCCTGAAAAAAGACCTAAGTTCACAGAGTCACTGGAGCGTGAAAATGGGGTCATGGTCACACGGCATGGTGACAGTTGCGTATACCATATTCTGAACTGTCTGTATACCAAATATCAGATGCCTAGCTATTATACTTTTCAAGCAATTCATTGTCCACAAAAGTCTTACAAAAAAGTTTACAGTCTGAAAAAAGACCTAAGTTCATAGAGTCACTGGCCCCTAAAAATGGGGTCATGGTCACATGGCATGGAGACTGTTACGTTCACCATAACCTCAACTGTTTGTATACCCAATATCAGATGCCTAGCTATTATACTTTTCCAGAATTCATCGTCCACAAAAGTCTTACAAAAAAGTTTACAGCCTGAAAAAAGACCTAAGTTCACAGAGTCACTGGAGCGTGAGAATGGGGTCAGGGTCACACGGCATGGTGACAGTTGCGTAGACCTTAACCTGAACTGTCTGTATACCAAATACCAGATGCCTAGCTATTATACTTTTCCAGCAATTCATCGTCCACAAAAGTCATACAAAAAAGTTTACAGCCTGAAAAAAGACCGAAGTTCACAGAGTCACTGGAGCATGAAAATGGGGTCAGGGTCACACGGCATGGTGACAGTTGCGTATACCATAACCTGAACTGTCTGTATACCCAATATCAGATGCCTAGCTATTATACTTTTCCAGAATTCATCGTCCACAAAAGTCTTACAAAAAAGTTTACAGCCTGAAAAAAGACCGAAGTTTACAGAGTCACTGGAGCGTGAGAATGGGGTCAGGGTCACACGGCATGGTGACAGTTGCGTAGACCTTAACCTGAACTGTCTGTATACCAAATACCAGATGCCTAGCTATTATACTTTTCCAGCAATTCATCGTCCACAAAAGTCATACAAAAAAGTTTACAGCCTGAAAAAAGACCGAAGTTCACAGAGTCACTGGAGCATGAAAATGGGGTCAGGGTCACACGGCATGGTGACAGTTGCGTAGACCATAACCTGAACTGTCTGTATACCAAATATCAGATGCCTAGCTATTATACTTTTCCAGCAATTCATCGTCCACAAAAGTCATACAAAAAAGTTTACAGCCTGAAAAAAGACCGAAGTTCACAGAGTCACTGGAGCGTGAAAATGGGGTCAGGGTCACACGGCATGGTGACAGTTGCGTATACCATAACCTGAACTGTCTGTATACCAAATATCAGATGCCTAGCTATTATACTTTTCAAGCAATTCATTGTCCACAAAAGTCTTACAAAAAAGTTTACAGTCTGAAAAAAGACCTAAGTTCACAGAGTCACTGGAGCGTGAAAATGGGGTCAGGGTCACACGGCATGGTGACAGTTGCGTAGACCATAACCTGAACTGTTTGTATACCAAATATCAGATGCCTAGCTATTATACTTTTCAAGCAATTCATTGTCCACAAAAGTCTTACAAAAAAGTTTACGCCGCGGCCGCCGCCGCCGCTGGAAAGTAATACCTATGTCTCGCCTTCTGGGACTTTTCGTCGCAGGCGAGACAAAAATAGGGCATGTAATGGGACATTAAATGATACCCCGCCACATTATAATATCAAAAGTTCATAAAATTTGATTTCAAAGTGGCCTTTCTCAAAAATTGTTTTTCGGATCATGCTGGAAATTGAACTTGACCTGTATTTTATTGTACTCAATAGCTGTACAAAATATCATTTGAATCCCATGATGCATTTTCAAGTTATTGGTCGGAAACTCAAAATTTCATGAAATTTGATTTTTCAAAGTGGCCTATCTCGAAAACTAATTTTTGGATCATGCTGGAAATCAAACTTGACCTGTATTTTATTGTTATAAACAGCTGTGCAAAATATCATTCAAATCCTTTGAAGCGTTTTCAAGTTATTGGTCGGAAACCTTCGGGGGATGGACAGACGGACAGACGGACGGACAGACACCGAAAAAACTGAGGGTATAACATAAAACCCTGCCACTTCATGTGGCGGGGTATAAAAATCATGTCATTAAAGGACAAAATAAAGACCGAATGTTTTCATGGGACACAGATGCCCCTGCTAGGCCCCAAAGAGGAAGTAGAAGACATAAGTATGAAATGTCTGAAAGATGCACAGGACATACTGTTTGTCACCTTGAACCATCCTACTAAGTTTCAAATCATTCTCATGTACAGTTTCTGAGAAAAGTGTGACCCAAATTTTTCACAAATTTTCATGTCGACCAAGTCCCAAGCAGGAAGTTAAGAGTGAGTCTGGCAAGTCTGAACATGATTGAGAATGTACAGTTTGTTATACTGAACCATTCTGCCCTGCCAAATTTAAAATCATTCTCATGTAGGGATTCTGAGAAAAGCTTGAAGGAAATTTGTACGGACGTACAGACAGAGGGACATGAGTAAAATTGAATGCCATCCCCCAAAGTAGTTGCAGGGCATGAAAATAACATGACACTACTTACACATCTCGTAAAACTTCATAAGCATTCTTTATCTTTTTAAACATTTCCATTAAATGTGAAATCTGTTCCCAGAATGGCCCAGCAATATTCAGAGTCCCATTTAGTTTCTCTTTCAGAACAGCAACAGCTTCATGTAAAACAAGTTTGATTGAATTGTGTGTTCCCTGTAATGTATCAATACATGTATCTATATTTTCATAATGATGTTATGGAAATGCCATATATTCTTGATTCTGATAAAAACCATAAAAAAGACGAAATGGCAGGATTTCTATTAACAGGATGACATTGGTAAGCAACAGACCAAGTTTTGAAATATGCAATAAATAATTGCAGAGAAAACTGTTAGGAATGTATTTTCAAACATTTTTATTTAATTAATAACCATTTAATAACCAGGCTTTCTTTAAATTGAAATCCTGCCACATACAATCAGCAAGAACTCCCCAGTAATTAAGTCATTTAATCAAAATGCATTAGCATTAGAAAATGAAAGCTAATTTTTTACTTCCTGACAAAATTCTTCATCTCAGAAAATATGCATGTTAAAGCAAAAAAAAAAAATAAAAGAAATGCAGGAAAAATTAAAGTGCCATTTGTTCAAAGAACAAATGAGAGGTCTTTCCCGTAAATTGACCTATGACCTTTGACCTTTGTCTTAATGTCAAGCTCTTTAGTTACTGATATTAAATATATCTATATTTACTATGTTATCTGTAACCGTTTAAATGTTATATACAAGTAAATAATACATTGGGTGATGTTTTGGCCGCCATTTTGAAACCAGTCAACCGTAACATGTACTTCTTGGGCTAAAATGATAGGTCTTGTCAAGACGATCATTTTTTATACACATGTCTATTATGCTATCTGTTACGGTTTTCAAGTTATTGGCAAAAAACCTATTTCGCGAAAACCTGTTTCGGCCGCCATTTCGAAACCGCTCAACCGAATCATGCACTTCTTGAACTCAAATTGTAGGTTTTGCAAGACGATCATTTTTTGTTCATATATTGTCTATACTATCTCTAACGGTTTTCGAGTTATAAGTAAAAAACCATTTGACGACCGCCATTTTGGCAATGGTAAACGCAAAAAAAATTTTGACCACAGATTCGTTATCAGGACCCTCAATTCTACCTGGAAACCAAATTTCATCAAAATCGGACAACTTTGACATTTTGCGCCAAGTTTGCGCCATACGCGCGCAACCAGGAAGTAAATTACAGCTTTTTTTTTGCATGATAAATCATCACCAGGATGTAAGCTATTATTTTCATTAAACAGAATCTTGATAACTATTACCGTTTCTGAGGAGATCTGATCACAAGGGTAAACAGCGTTTTGCGCTATTGCGCCGAAACTAAAGGGAGTTGGCGCTCACAGGGTCAACCTTCCCTATTCCAGGCATAACTGAATAAGTGTGCCAAATTTCGTTAAGATCGGTCAAGACACTTTTTTTCTTTTAGCGTCGGAAACTGAAAAGAATAATAATAATAATCAGAAGAAATACAATAAGGTCTTTCCTTCAGAAAGGGAAAGACCTTAATTATGCAGAAGAAAACAATAATATACATACACTGATGTTGAATCCATCTGTAGAACCTACAAATGACATGGGAGATAACTCTTCTTTTGCTGAGGAATGAGGGAAATGTATCACATCTTTGAACTCTTCAAAGGTCAACCTAAGAACTTCATTCAGGTCATTGAATATTCCATGAATTACCTCCCCTGGGTGGAACCAATATGGTGTTCGACCTTAAAATATAATGTGTTACAAGTTTAATACATATACAGAAACAAGTTGTCGTAATATTTGAAAGCTTAATTTAAGTTATCATGTGACTTACAGTTGTTGCAAATTACATACTGTTAACCAACTAATTTTTGTGAGCACTTTATATTCACAGACTTTGCAAGAAACAAAAATTCTGGAAAATAAATCGTCACAAATTACCTTAATTTTATAGTAAAATAATTGTTTTCTCAAAGAATTGGGAAAGTAAATAGTTAGGAAATTGCCCTCTGACAGGTGAAAATGAAATATTGTTGTTGCTAAAATAAATTGGTTTAAAGTATTGTGTTTTGTGTCATCCATTTGAATTTTATGCAAATTTTGTTTCTATCTAAAATACACAAAATTCATTGTATGTGTATGGAAAAAACTATCCATGAGATTCAGTTCATATTGAATGGAAACATCTAAAAAATGTAGTAGGATGACCACCTGATAATTTCCAATTGTGTGTTAAGTTTTGTGAACAGACCCTCAGATAACTATAGAAAATCACATGAGAAATTAATGTTTTGTTAAACCAAGGTATACCAAAAACACTGATAAAACCAATGATTAAATAAAGCAAGAAAATACAAGTGCTTTGACATGGGGTTGTTGAGGATTACTCCAGCAGCCATTTAGAAAATAGGAACAGATGATCCAGGAACAGGCAAAAAGACACAGTACATGTGTACAACTTGTGCTGAGCTGTGAACCAAATTTAAAATCAATCAATTCCGTTGAGGATGAGCAATTGGTTACAAAAATTAATATGATAATAGGTGCAACCTAAAATGGGACGCAGCTTTAGAAAATAGTTGCCAAAATGTCATTAATTGATCAATAACTAATAATTACAAATATCGAATTATTTGTGCAAATTACAAATATTTGTAACATTCTAAAATAGTTTCAAAATATAATAGGATGACGTTGACGGGACGAAATAGCCTTCTTTTGGTGTTACGTTATCCATGACGTCATTTCCAGGTCAGAGTATTTCGCGCCTCAGCAGAATTTTGCAGAAGTAAACAAAGCAACCTTTTCTCTGTCAGGTTTTGGGTGATTTTCTGTATACCAATATATATTTTTAGAAGTATTGGGTGGAGAAGATCGATATAAAAACCTGGCAGAAAATGACGACTTGTTTCAATCAGGATTTTGGAAAAAAACATGCACAGGATTGATTAAAAAATCTCCATGATCAGCTAAGCCTAAGGTAAGACCTTCTTTTTTACTATTCAGTGTTGTAAAGCTTTATATATCTTTTATTGTTATTGTTTAAACATCGCCATAAATTCAATTTGGTAAACAGATTGTTCCTAACAACGCACCTGTTCACAATGACCATTCTCGCGAGAACTTGGCGAGATCATTTCATCTCTTTGACAACGAGAGTTTCCTTGAAAAATATATTTAAAGTGTTAGTTTTGACTTTCCATCCGTATTCTCCTGTCTATTTTAAAAAGAAATTTAACTGTGGTTATTAAATCTGTCAATTTTAAAATTTATTCCAAGAAAAGCATCGAATTTCTGGCCCCATAGAAATTCGTGCCTAGTGCGCTTGCGCGCACTCGGCATATCCGGTTTGGAAGAAAAAACAAACCATTAGTTTTGGGAAGTTTCTACATATGTGGGACTGCGTCCCATATAAACACACACGATGATAGCAACATATAGCTCCCTTTCTTACAATTACTTATATATTAACTACCTTTAGCAAAGAAACATGCATCCATTATCCTATGTTTTGCCTCAATGAAAACTCCAACTGCCACTTTGAACCTGTAAAATAAAACAATAATTCTGAAAAAGTCTTTAAAAATACAAATCTAAATTTTTTTACATCAAAAGAAAGTTAAGATAGTCAAAAAATTAATACCTGATAAAATTGATGAAGAACTTCTATTGCCTACCATTATATTAATAAGAATATGAATTTACTATTTAAGAAAAAAATGCACAAGCTTTTAACAAAAAGACATTATTCATTTGACAATTAAAATATGTTTAATATGAACCAACATAAAAAAAAATGGGCAAAAGACAGAAATGGCTGGACTTCGTTAAACAGGAAGTAGATGAGCCATATACATGAAAATCAAATCCAACATCATGGGAGCCCATGCTGATGCTGAACACCAAATTTCACAAGGCTGTGATCAGTAGTTGCTGAGAAAGCTGATATGAAATTATTTTATAGGATTTTCTACTTACTTAAGTAATGCCATCTCAATCCCTTTGAATGACTCCATGGGATTTTCCCAAAACTTCCAGCTATCTTTTATTAACTGAAATCCTTCTGCCATCTCGTGTCCAACAAATGGTAGAGTAACTGTCATCGCATCAGCAATACTCTAGAAATTATACAGTGGTGAGGGTTCTTACATTGATAAGAGAAAAATACAGGCAAAAATTGTGATTTATATACAGTATAGATATATCTTCAATGACCAATATTGACCATGTCTACAATTACAGTGGATTCTACTTATTCAACTAACTCTTATTTAACTAATCCTCTTTATTGAATAAGATTTTAAAACGTAAAGGACAAGATAGGATAAGAGCACAAATTGCCCCCCTAAATTGGACAAATTTTCCAAAATTGGAATATTGAATTATAACTGTTATTTTGTGATTCAGAGGTTATATTTTTTAGAACAGGCATATGGCGTAATTACGCATGTGAATAAATGATAGAACAATGAAATTTAGCAAAATTGGCTTAAACTTGTTAAAATGATAACAGTTTTTGTGATTTTTAAATATGAGCGGACCTGCCGCCCAAAACAGTTATTTTAGCAAAAAACATTCAAAAATATACAAAATTTTGAGTAATTCTAAGGAAAAGCCACTTTTTCATCAAGTTTGATCAAATGCTAAAATGAAATTCAATCTATTTTTTAAACCTATAAACTTTCATTACTTTTAAATATCAAATTAATAAATATTTTAGCATAAAATCTCACTTTTGATCAGGGGGCCAAAAAAAGCCCTTATCATACCTTGTCCTTCAGCAGTATGCCTTAAAACATAATGCAACTGAGATTCATCAATGTACTCAATGTAACACCTCCTTCTGAACAAACACAAACTAACAACTTTGACAAAGGATCCTTGTTTAGAAGACATTATTTGTAACTACATGTATAAATTGCTTACATGATAGAATTCCATCACATCAGACTTGATATCAGAAATGAATGTCACTATTCTGTTAACTAGGGCTTTAAACTTGTTGATCAAAGGAAAGCCATCAAAATCTGTCAATTTTTTGTACGTCTCCTTAATCTTATTGACAACCTCTATGATGATGCTAGGCAGATTTTTGAACAGATCTATGATGTTTTTGACTAACTGTACAAATGTCATGTCTTTGACCATCTCAATTAGTTCTCTGACTGTCTTTACAGCATCTATGATAGGATCTATTATCTTATGGAACATCTTGTCAAAAGCTGAGGCTAGGTTCTGGATATCATCAAAACCAAAGTCCTAAGTAAAACAGTAAAATGAACATATCAATCAAATATTAAATTCAGATTTGGAAACATCAATGCAATTTGTAATTCTACACATCGAATAATCTGAGCATCAGACTGTGAATCACAAATTGCATCAAACCATTTCTTATAAATATAAATAGTTACAGTATATTCAACATTTAATTCAGTTTTGTTTAAATCTATGTTTTTTCTATCAACCAAGATATAGAAAATAAAGAAGGAATGTGTCCATGGGACACGGATGCCCCCGCAAGGCCCCAAACAGGAAGAAGATGTCCGACGGACCTGAAAGTAGCTTAGGACATACAGTTTGTATCTCCGAACCATCCTACCAAGTTTCAAATCACACCTATGTACAGCTTCTGAGAAAAGTTTGATGGAAATTTTCAAGTTGATTTTTATATCAACCCAGTCCCAAACAGGAAGCAGATGTCCAACAGGTCTCAAAATCGGTTAGGACATATAGTTTGTCACAGTGAACAATCCTACAAAGTTTCAAATCATTCTCATGTATGGTTCCTGAGAAAAGCTTGACGGAAATTTTCATAGTCATGTTCACATATTTTCACATAGGCCTAAGTCCCAAACAGGAAGTAGATGTCGGACAGGTCTCAAAATGGCTTAGGACGTATAGTTTGTCACAGTGAACAATCCTACAAAGTTTCAAATCATTCTCATGAACAGTTCCTGAGAAAAGCTTGACGGAAATTTTCAAAGTCATGTTCACATATTTTCACATCGGTCTAAGTCCGTAACAGGAAGTAGATATCCGACATGTCTCAAAATCACTTAGGACGTATAGTTTGTCATACTGAACAATCCTACCAAGTTTCAAATCATTCTCATGTATGGTTCCTGAGAAAAGCTTGACGGAAATTTTCATAGTCATGTTCACATATTTTCACATCGGCCTAAGTCCTTAACAGGAAGTAGATATCCGACAGGTCTCAAAATCGCTTAGGACGTTATCTCAAAATCACCTAGGACGTATAGTTTGTCATACTGAACAATCCTACCAAGTTTCAAATCATTCTCATGTATGGTTCCTGAGAAAAGCTTGACGGAAATTTTCATAGTCATGTTCACATATTTTCACATCGGCCTAAGTCCCAAACAGGAAGTAGATATCCGACAGGTCTCAAAATCGCTTAGGACGTTATCTCAAAATCACCTAGGACGTATAGTTTGTCATACTGAACAATCCTACCAAGTTTCAAATCATTCTCATGTATGGTTCCTGAGAAAAGCTTGACGGAAATTTTCATAGTCATGTTCACATATTTTCACATCGGCCTAAGTCCCAAACAGGAAGTAGATGTCCGACAGGTCTCAAAATGGCTTAGGACGTATAGTTTGTCACAGTGAACAATCCTACAAAGTTTCAAATCATTCTCATGACCAGTTCCTGAGAAAAGCTTGACGGAAATTTTCAAAGTCATGTTCACATATTTTCACATCGGTCTAAGTCCGTAACAGGAAGTAGATATCCGACATGTCTCAAAATCACTTAGGACGTATAGTTTGTCATACTGAACAATCCTACCAAGTTTCAAATCATTCTCATGTATGGTTCCTGAGAAAAGCTTGACGGAAATTTTCATAGTCATGTTCACATATTTTCACATCGGCCTAAGTCCTTAACAGGAAGTAGATATCCGACAGGTCTCAAAATCGCTTAGGACGTATAGTTTGTCATACTGAACAATCCTACCAAGTTTCAAATCATTCTCATGTATGGTTCCTGAGAAAAGCTTGACGGAAATTTTCATAGTCATGTTCACATATTTTCACATCGGCCTAAGTCCTTAACAGGAAGTAGATATCTGACAGGTCTCAAAATTGCTTCGGGCATATAGTTTGTTATACTGAACCATCCCACCAAGTTTCAAATCATTCTCATGTATAGTTCCTGAGAAAAGCTTGACAGAAATTCGTACGGACGTACGGACGTACGGACATGAGTAAAACTTAATGCCCCCCGACATGTCGTCGCGGGGGCATAAAAATATACATAATGCAACTGTCATTGGCCAGCCATAAAACTGAAAAGTTGAGGGGCTTCTACCGGGTACCCCTAAGGTTGCTTTAAAACCTCTTCAAAGTTAATTTTCTAATGATGTTGCAGATCCTTTCTAATGATTGTTTTAGGTAGGTCAGTTTTAAACAATTGGAGGTCAGAAATTACCAATAAAGAGCATTCAGAATGCTGGTCATTTTTGACAGTGTTGAAGCCCAAGTTGACTATTGATCAAGATCTCTACAGTCAAATGGGCATTACTGTATTTCAACTAATAAGATAAACACATCAATTGTGTATAAATTTCCTGCAAGTTGGACGAATAAAGTTGCTGTGAGAAAGCTTATAAGAATGTTACAGACCCACATATGCACAGATGTTGTTCATTTCTATGTCCCTGTTTTACAGTGGGTTATTGGTTATTCAGTTTACTGATACATGTGTATCTACAAGGTTGTCAATCAATGGATCATAAAAGTATATTTCATACCTTTAGCACATTGAGATTATATTTAAACTTCTTCTTATAACACAGTGACACTCTGAAGATATCAAACTTCATCCCTATCAAACCAACATTGACCTCTGCAAAGGCTAGGTTGTCTACTTTCAGTTCAAAATTCCCCTTAAATGGTTCTGAAAAAAGAGCATTTTGATCATGATAAATAATTTACATGTATAAAGGTAGTTTTACAGTAAGGTACATAAAAAGATGCATAAAAAATCTTTTCTTTTTTTTATCTTGAATAGCAGTCCTCCATGGAAGTCGGAAGTGGCCTGCATCTTAAAATGTTTGGTCAACAGGAAGTAGATGAGCTACAGACATAAAATCAATTTAATCATACAGTACTATAGGGCAAAGCAACAAACCAAATATCAAGAAGCTGTGGTATATAACTGTTAAAAAAACTTACAGAAATCTATGTTACGCTGCAGGACATTGCAAGACAGAGCCAAAGTGACCCTTATATGTCATATTGGAACTTGCTGTGACACAATAGAATTTAGAAAAAAAAATTTTTTACACAAGTTTCGAATATTTATTACCATTTCAATTCATAATGAATTATTATTCTTCAAAGCATTCAGACATACCTAAGCTTAAATCAACAAAGTTCTCCATTTTCATTCCAAATGAAGCTCCTAACTTTTTGCTTCCTATTACTTTACTCCAGTCAAACTTTGGCATTCCCAGATGAAAACTTAGGGCTTTAAGAATCTCTGCAAAAGATGCTCTTCTTACTCTGGCTATGATTGGATAGGTGTACCGCTGCCTAAGAAAGAAGGAAAAGTAAATATGAAGTTGTCAAGATGGCCAATGATTTGGTACTTGTTAGGGGAGAAATTTTGACAAATTTTCGGACTCTCTTGAAAGAACTACTGTACACAGATGGAACGAGGATAAACTATGGCATGTTCAAACTGATACACAAATTTTAGTGATTCTTCAAGAATAGCTCCTTTAAGTCCAGTGAAATTTATGACAGGCCATATAAAAATAAGTTTAAATTAAAGAATGTTTTTTACTATTGGCTTGTTCAAAGCAGATG
>CAXARO010000161.1:0-62647 GCA_963971305.1 Arcuatula senhousia | reverse complement strand
TCACTTTAGTTGAACCCTGTACGCTTTACACAATATGGATAGTCAATTCCAACCACATTTAACAATGATTTGTTTTTCAAAAGCACACCAAAAATTAGGGATCACCTGTACTTGGATGCTTGGTGACAACAATACTCATATATACAATCTTATCAATGAGCTCCAGGACAACATACTTGTCATGATAGCACATTGATACAGCCTTCCTCCTGGTTTGACCACTTTCAAAATCTTAACAAATCAAAACCCGAATTTAGAGATCAACTTAATATTTTAGAACAGAAAGTTCGAGTCTTAGAAAAAGAAAAGTGCTTTAACCAACTGGACATGAGAATTACAGAACCCGAGATTACAGCAGCAATTGCTAGTACTAAATGCAATAAAGCAGCAGGATTGGATAACATAACTAATAACATGCTTAAATCTGGCCAACAACCACTCTTACCCTGTTTTATGAAACTATTTAACCTGTGTCTAACAACCGGTATATACCCTGATTGTTGGACACCAGGATACATAGTGCCAATTTTTAAAGCCAAGGTGCTTCAGATCCAAGTAATTACAGGGGAATCACAATTACTGCCGCATTGGGTAAACTTTTTAATAAAATCCTAGACACCAGACTCCAAAAATATTTGGAGGAAAACAAAATCATTAATGAAGGGCAAATTGGATTCACAAAAAAAGTTAGACCATCAGATCATATGTTCATACTTAAAACATTAATTGATAAATATTGTCAACATAAAGATGGTAGGTTGTTTGCCTGCTTTGTTGATTTCCAAAAGGCTTTTGACACTGTAGTTCACCCCGGATTAAAACTTAAACTATTAAACATAGGTATCGGATCAAATTTTTATAACTTAATCGAGAACATGTATGCTAAAAGTAAATCTTGTGCATGTTGTGTAAAGATTGATAAATATAGAATTACAGAATTTTTTAAAAATGAGGTAGGGGTAAAGCAAGGTGACAATTTGAGCCCTAACTTATTTCAGATATTTATTAATGATCTCCCATCGATTCTTGACGACACCCAAGATCCAGTCCAAATTGGCTCAAGATTGTTGAATTGCTTACTCTATGCAGACGACATTGTTCTTCTGTCAACATCTGCCAAGGGGCTCCAAGATAAATTAAATAAATTACATTCGTACTGTAAAGAATGGTGTCTAACAATAAATACAACCAAGACAAAAATTATGGTTTTCAACAAGGCAGGCAGACATATCAACCAAGAATTTAAATTCGATAACAACATTATTGAATGTGTGCAAAAATGTAAATATTTAGGTATTACTTTTTGCTCATCTGGATCTTTTTCCTTTGCTCAAGGATTGTTGTACAACAAGGCACTTAAAGCATATCATAAATTACGTAAAGATTTTATGTCCCTAAATCCTAGTCTTTAGTTTTTGTGCTTTGTCTAGGAATATTGATAGGGGGAAGGTTGGGCCCAAAAAACTAGTTTAACCCCGCCACATATTACATGTGCCTGTCCTAAGCCAGGAATCCTTGACAAAGCTTTCGTTTGTACCTGTCTTTTTGATGTTTTCTGTTCCTTGTTTAAGAAGGGGGTCTATCTGTGACTATTTCAGGGCTGGATTTGAATTATATGCATCTTATTTGGACCATGGGCCAATTGCATAACCGCGAACAGTGCCAAATGGCCTCGTTGAAGGCTGCTGGCGGTTGTCCATTGTGGTTTTTCTAAATTGCCGTTTAATTGTGGGCTGTGTCGCGTACACTTATTCCACATCTCTTTATTTTCTATTAAAAACTGTATCCATGTTTTTGACCATACAATCAAGCCAATTTTGTTGTATGGATCAGAAATGTGGGGATACTTCAATCCTTTCAAAAAGAAGCTTTCTACAAATAACCCAAATGTGAATCTGGCCTTTCCAAAGTTACCAGCCGAAAATTTACATGTTAAATTTTGTAAAGTTCTACTTGGTGTCAATAAAAAAGCAACAAATCTTGCCTCTTTGTCTGAACTTGGGCTTTTTCCATTGCATTTTGATATTATTAAATCAATGATTAAGTACTGGTACCGTTTGGAATATTTAGGCTCCAGTTTTCCTATTATGAAGGATGCTTTTTTGGAATCACAAGCTCTACATGAATCTAAAGTTCAGTCATGGTATGGGTCCATTTCTTTTTTATTAAAACACATTTCTGGAATTAAGGAACTGAACAAGGTGAATCCTCATAAATTCAAAAATTCCTTGAAAAGTTTGATGCACCAGTATTATACCAAAATATGGATGCAACAGATGAAAGAAAGTACTGATGGCAAACTAAGTAGCTATACCACTTTTAAGTGCAATTTTGGACTTGAGCCTTATCTAAGTATTTTAAAATCCTATGAGCAAAGGAAAAACTTCACGAGGCTGAGAATATCGGCGCATAAACTAAGAATTGAACAGGGTCGATATGATTGTACTCCCCGATCAAGCAGAACATGCCTCAGGTGCAGCTCGGGCGAGGTGGATGATGAAAAACATTTCCTGTTTTCATGCAAATCACTAGATAATGCAAGAATTTCAAATAGAATTTTGACTGCAGTCCTTTCCATTTGTCCCAATTTTAATCAATTACATCCCAATGAAAAAATAATTTGGCTACTAAATTCTGAGGATGTTAAAATATATAACTCATATATGTGAACTTATTAAGGAAAGTGAGATATAGTCTTTTATACATTAGTTAGTAATGAAAGACATGTCCTTAATTTTTGATAGAAAGGTACTCCATTCTTTTTTTTTCTACATAATAACTGAATTATAGTGATATGGCAAAGACAGGTGGACCATAGAGCACCGTCCCTTGGTGCCCTCTGTGGTTGCATTACTCTAAAAACTAGTTCATCCACACTGGGCACAAGGATGGCTCACCTGGACTTGTAGCCATGCACATAATACATATTTTCTAGGCAAAGACCGGGGAATGCCATAAAGCACCGTCCCTTGGTGCCTTCTGCTGACAGATTACATTATCAATATCTAGTCTGTCCGCTTTTGGTACAAGGATGGCATTACCCGTGTCTTGCAGCCTATTCCACAATGGAACAATTTAACAAAAGTACCACTAGTACCGATTATCATATAGTGACAAATCATTTATAAAAAGACATATTCCTCTCGCCCCGGCTGCACCTGGGTCTATATATATTAACACATTAACTATCATATATACAGGGGCGTAGCTGCCTATACGCAAAAACGCACTTGCGTACTTTCGGGAAAGGTACAAAAAATTAAAATGTGCTTTTTTTAAGATTACAACATAAATGTCTTTATGCGACGGGCGATAAATATACAATAATAGTACACTGACTCGACATAAAATTTTTATACGGATGAGGCTTAGAAACAGGAAAACGCGAGGGTCTCCCGAGCGTTTTCTTGTTTCGAGCCGAATTCGTATAAATACAATTTTATGTCGAGTCAGTGTACTATTATTGTGTTTATACTGCAATATTTTGTATTTTCTTTGGAGTATTCTGTATTTAAAAAAAAACACAAATAAAAAAATCGATAAATGATCCTACCGCGGGCCCCTCTCCTAATATGGTCATAACACCTGTGTCGCCAGGTAAGGGGCACACTGTATAACATGGAATGGTTTATGTACTATGATACAAATGTTCATGTAAATTAATGTAATGAAATTTGAAAAAAAATAATATATTCTATACTGAAGCATAAATTTAAAATAAAAAATTGAATGCAACCGTTTTTTAACTAATATGCGCCTTACATGTAAGAATGCAGCTTAATATCATTATGCTAGAAAACAAATTGTTTTTCTTGGAATAAAATGTAATAAATTTATTAAATACATTCGGCGTTAAAAATATTAAGATTCAATTCAGCGCATTAATATTTTCACCTGTCAATCAAAAAGCATGTGGAGTCCGTGCAACTGCAAATTCAACTAGCTCTCTCTATATATGTTGTTTACCGGTTTATACGGATTTGATAGTAGTTGCCTACATAAATTGGGCATATTTAATTACATGATAGAACATCCAATTATTTCCCACCCATTTTTTAAGTTTATAGTTTTTAATTTTCTTTCAACGCACACCTAACAAATACTTTTCTTAAATTTATTTATACGGGAATAAACGGTTAATCTAATTTTGCCGATTTTAAAATTTCAAAGAGTAACCTTTCATCAACAGCATTCACGTCAAAACATTGGAAGATCAATAACCAAAACTATGAAAATGCATTTGTACAAGTAATCCTACCAAAAAGTTCGAGCAGGAAAGCCAATTCAAGGACCACGGATATCTGTATTCTAATTCCTTGCTTCTGTCCTGACTTCTAAATCCGAGTTGCATGAAAATTTTCACATACTATCATTTTTAAAATTATATATTAAATAATTGGTGATTTATGTGGTTTTGATCGTCATTCCGGACCATGAAAATTCTTTAACAGCATTATGAACAAATTCGTAGAGATCTCTGCTAGAGCGAATAACCCGCTTTCGATCTGTGCTCACTAATACCAATATTCATTTTCCCACTCATACGAAAGGTTTCTTTTTTTTATACATATTTATTAGAGTTTTGATTAAATTCTTTAATGTAGCTGATGTGTCCTAGAATGCAACCCCCCCCCCCCCCCCAAAAAAAACCAAAAAAAAAAAAAAAAAAAAAAAAAAAAAAAAAAAAAAACCACTGTGTATGTATAGAGGTTGTACTGCTAATTTTGTGATTTACAAATTATCAAGTTCCATAAAAAAATAATGTAATAAGGTATCCCTTATAAAGGGGCTTGTGTGGCGGAATCTTCATGCTTGAATACCACACTATCGGTTATTAGCCAATTACCAATAAAATTCTTCTTTTCTAAATATTTGTACCATATAATATTCGACCTTGTTTTACAGCATGTCTCGGAAAGGGGGCGTGTACTAAAAGTGATATACTGATACGGTCACTGTAATTTGACTGCTCAAATAGACCGATTGCAGTATAAATCCTTTTTCATACACAATGATAATGTAATAAACTCAATAAATTCTGGATTTATTTCATGTATTTTTGTCTTCTTCCGTATACCTTAACGTTTTACTTTTTAAAAGGAAAAGTTTGTGAATTCACAAAATTTAAAATGGCTTCATCATCGTCGATGAGCCTTAGTTATGTTTGTCAACACCATACCCAAATATATTAAAGACTGGGCATCGTTCCTTGACGGACGATGACAAGTACAAAGTCCTAACTTTGAGATGGGAAAGTGTTCACCAATACAGTTAATAATATGATTTAAAAAAAAACAAAACAATCATTAATAAACAGTCTCTCTACTAGTCTTGGCTAAAATGAATAGTCCATCTCTTTGTTGGAATAGTCATCCATCTTATTATTTTTACCAACATCTTAATCAAATCAGCAGCTATAACTCCGTCTACAAGTCCATCAGTCCGTCCGTCCATTATTCTGTTTGAGTTCAGTCCCTCCTATGTAACTATAGTCTGAATAAGATGATAAAAGCGTTTTCGCTCTAAATCCTTAATTACACTATCGTCATTTCTTTATTCTTGTGCGAAGTCGTTTGTGTTGTGTATTAGATTCATATGTATACTAAAAAAAAACAGAAGTGAATAGAGAATATATAGTTTTTTTCGTCTGTTGGTTCTTCCGTCCATCCATCCGTCCGTGGTACCTCAGGCTCACCAGAAGTTTACTTTTGCGTTCAAGCTGACAATCGCATACATATCAATACAAGGGTTGCGATTTAAAAATGCAATTAAAAATTCCGCTTCCATCGACAAGATTCCGGATATGGCATTCGTGTCCTAGGAGAACCATTCTTGTTTTGTGCCATTCTCAGTCTAAATGTGTAAAAATGATATGCGCCCGTATTGCTGTCCAAACGTCGGACCGTCTGTCCTGCTCTTATGTGGAAGCAATTCATCGGACACCGTCAAAGGAATTTATTTTGTTGATTTTTCAGGCAGTTTTTTTTTCTGAAGGTGCCACCAAGTATTTTGTGAACAATTAAAATAGAGTCGTCTTCATTTTTTTTTTATGCATAATGATAATACGTTCAGCAAAAACACAATTTAATTCATTAGTTTTCCATCATTTTTTCCAAAGTTTATTCAGGATACAAATAAGGTCATGTTTAAGTGATCATAATTTGTGGGACAAAATTTAATGAAGATAATGATTTTCAGTCATGTCATGATATGCATCCATGAACGATAGTACAGCTCTCCAAGAAATGGTTCCAAATTGCTCAATTTCGCTAAAATCCTGTAGCTTCCGGGGGCCTTCGCCCCCCGGACCCCCCACCTGGGCCTTGCTGTGGACCCACAGCCATAGGTTTGCGTAGAATGAAGATGGGGCTAGCTACGCCCCTGATATAATATTTATTATTTATTGTTATACACATTTTATATGCACTGTAATATGCCTCCATGTGGGCCCATTCTTATGGACAATAAAATATTATTCTTCTTCTTCTATACACCCTTCCCACTTCTCCTTCTTGGTATATACGTTCATTTCAACCAAATATTCAACTGTGTCGTCATTGTTTCTATGTAGCTACATACTCGATATAACGAGATACCAGTAATGCATACAATACATATAAAAAGTATACAATTATGTGCGAGTGAAGCGAAGCTCACTATTGTAGAGAGTCTGCCAAATTGCACGAGACCCAAAATACTATGGAAGAAAAATCGTTCTGTCACCGGAAACATTCAATTATCGGAAGTTTTCGAAAATGTCTGCGCCTGCTGAAAAATTGCGGGAAATAGTATTACATTGTCCCAGGCATTATTAGAAATTATCCATGGACTGATAGATTTTATTTTTGTATCTACGCGAGCTTTTAAGGCAATGTCTTTCTCATATTAATTTGTATACGAGTATTGTAGATTGATATAAATGTATTGTCCTGGAATTGTTATGATTTGTTTCAGCAAGAGTTATGTATTTTTGAAAATTAAGTGCATTTCAGTTTGTGTAAGATATTTAAAATGTGAAAGTGATGTTTGGTTGTTTTTTTTACCTCTCATCTAAAGGTCTTTTTCTTTTCCTTGTATTTTCAGCTTGAGGTGTGAATAGGGATTTTAATTTAGAGGTGAACGTATTCAACATCTCTTAAAATTAATCAATCCTTTAGGATTTCTTTCAGGTTTTCAAGCTGAAAAAATGAACAAAAAATAAAATGTATCTTGCGCCACGGAAGTTGATAAAAAGCGCCATCTGCAGGCAAGCAAGAGGATCTTCTAAATATTAGTTTACAATCCCGTACTTGTCACGTTTGTGCAAACATTTAAGGCAATGGCAACTCTAAAAAATATATGGTTTACACATAGATGTATTTTAATATGATAGATGTACGTCTATGGTTTACAGGAGTAAAAACTATGAAAACTGAGGTTCAACCAAAAAACTAAATTTGGATTAAAATGAGGGCATTGACGGAGCTAAAACGTATAAACTGAGTAGTTTATATTGTTACACCACAAGCATATAATATGTATGGAACGAATAGTTATTATATAATTACTTTCACAATTTTGAGTGCATACACAGCCAGATTTTAGTGCAAACACAGTTAAATTTGAGTGTTAATTTAGAGCAACAGTTTGAGTGTAATTTTTATTATTTTTGAGTGTGTGTTTTATTTTATTTTATTTTTTTTAAGTATGTAGTTTGTACAAGTTTGAGTGTGAATTTTAAGTTTGAGTGTGTATTTCAAAATTTTGAGTGTGTAAAATAACTTATATTTGAATCATACTTTTGACGAGAAAGGCTATTGATTCGAACATACATATTTATTATTTTACTCTCTCGCGGGGTTTATACCGCTATTGTTTACCGCTGGAACTTTTTTTAAGGTTTGATGTTTATATAAAAATTTACATTCTGTTAGTGGTTCCTGAAAAGTTGCAATGTACAAAACTGTGACGGACGAACCGAAGGACGAAAATACTATTAAAATGGTCACAAATGTAAATCCAATGTCATACTTTTAGGTATAAATAATGTACAACAGCAATGCGGCAATCAAATAGGGCCACAGATAATAGTGATGGTTGACATATAGCATATTATTTTGCTGATTTACTTCAAGTCTGAATTTTATGAAATAGTTTGTACTTGCACAATATATCTAACTCGATGAGATAAAAATCCGTATCTCACCGCTTGTATAGTTGTGAAACCTGTATTTCTCTTTTACTCATTTACTCATTTTGAGTTGTTGAAAGGGAATATATTGTGCATCAATTGTGGTTCTCCTTCATATTCCTACATACAAGCAAAATAGATATGCATTACGATTTTAAAGTTTTATGAGTACTTTCATGAATATTTCAAGTAGCAAAAAGTGCTAAGTTGACGAAACTTAGTATGCATATGCTTCATTGGTAGCTTTAGGATTCTTTGTACTAAACGGAAGTTCTTGTACAAGAACAGGTTAATTTGGTACACAAAAGTTTATTTCAAAATCAACGGGTCAAGAAAGATTGTTTTTATCCATTGCAAGACTTGACTAGCACAGTAATGCTGCCAATAAACCGTTAAGAGCCCCCATGAAACATTTTTTGCCAACCTATTTTCCGGCACTTGTATCTGAATTCAAATTGATTAAATCAGTGTAAAAAAAAAACTCAACATCATCTAAAACCAGAAAATGAGAAATATGCCGAGATATCAATAGATAAAAAGGCTTATGAAGTAGAATCAACTTCTTTATAAAATGCCGATGGTGCGAATTTTCTGGTGTTTCATTTGAACAATTTTCATGATACCGAACACTAAATATTAATCAGCTTTTATCTATAATGAATCGATAGTGTTTGACACTATTTCCTTCAGATTTAATTTTAGACGGAGTATATCAAATAAAATAGCTTATCAAAAGTTCAATGAACACATAAAAAAGCTTACGAAATTTTAAATTTGATAATTACTGTAAATTTACAACTTTTGACTGCACATAATTTTCCCCAATTAATTGACCTGTGACCACCCGGTCTATAAAATAGAGTAAATAACATCATTGACCTGTGACCACCCGGTCAATAAAATAGAGTAAATAACATCATTCTGTAATTTCATAGCATTTATTGGCTTAAAAAGTTTTGTCAAGTTTACAAAAAAATAAAAAATTCTTGATAAACGAATTGATTTTCAAGCAACACTCAATATAATTCTTGTAAACATTTTTAAAGAAATCTTTGATTGGTCTGGTCTTATTTCTTTTTGTTATTCTGTCACTAATGATTCGAGTATTTTGAGAACCTTATCCTTTCTCTTAATGTGCATGATGTCGTGATTTGACTCTAGTCGTCGGGTAAACCATTTTAATTGGCATCAATTAACAAAGAGTAAGAATGATTTTCTTTTGTAGTACAGCGTTTGCCTACAAATATTATTACATATAAATTGCATTTTTTTTTTTTTAAAAACGAAACAAAACCGAACTCCACACATTACCTAAACAGAATCCTCTTATAACCAAACCATTATCTACCAATTTTTACATCTCTTTCTTTAATATATACTCAATGTTTTCGATAAAGATTTTCGACATGTCTTTAGTACATGTACATATGATATTCTTGCTTAATTTGGTGAAAATAAAGACACTTTATGCAAACAAAAACCCATCTTTATAATGAAATAGTTTTCCACATAAACATAATTTAACCTTAATGATTTTCGTGAATAATATCTTTATTTCTCAACAGATTGATTTATACTTTTGCGACTTTTTAGTAATTTGTGCGAAAAAAAGACAAAATCATTTCACCAATCTACAATTCGAAAGACATTTATTTTGCTATAAAATAAAGTTGTTTACTTTTTTCTTTAACCCGACAAAACTGATGAATCCTCTTACCAAATACAACTTTACGTGAATCCTTCACTGGGCTTTCCTGATCGTCGTGAATCCACCTTACTAGTTAAGGATGTAGAAGAATCATGCAAAATTGAACAAAAGTGATTCATTGATAAAAAAGCAACAGTGGTTTATTTTTAACGAAAGATAGTCCAAAATATATAAAATAACAAACTCATAACTGCCCGGTCCTGGGAGAAATCTTGCCATTTTGCTACAATGGTTTCTATTGAAATTATTAAAAATTTTAAGAGTTATCCCCCTTTCTTACATCTTTCCAATGCATTCTATATATTTATTCTCTCAGGACCAGGGCTAGTTTGAAAAAAAAAACAACCACAAAAGACCAAAGCAGGGTGCTAGTAGGAGAAACACAACAAAAATGAATTGGTATAGGCTTTCCACCCATGAATCGCTCTTTGCATGATTCTTATAACAAGAGGCTCCCAGGAGCCTGGATCGCTCACCTGATATATGTGCCTGAAGTAGAGGTTATTAGGCAAAATCTATTTGACATTTGAAAGGGTCATAAGTTTAATAAGGTGGTCATCTGGCAATATGGTTTAACTTAATGAGAAATATTCTTTTTACTAATTTTCTTTCCTTCAACATTCTAAGAGGAATAACCTCTAAAATGAACAGTATTACAATCTTGACCTTATTTCATATTTTGTACATCATAATGTGCTAAGATTGAGCTGAAAACATTTTTGTAAGTGCAAAATTCATAAAAAAATTAAAATAAAAGGGCAATAACTCCTTCATGGGTTGTTGGATCATCTTCAAAATTTCAGAGCTGGTGGATCTTAAGGTGCTGATCACTGTCAACCTTTTTGAGTTATAAGCCAAAACATGCAGTTTAACCCAATGTTCTATTTTTAGCCACAGCGGCCATGTTTTACAACCAATCAAATATCCCCACATCAGTTCTATACACCTAATGCTAATAAACAACAATACAAAGTTTGGTTCCAATTTGACTTTAAGTGTCAGAGGAGTTAACATTTTAAATGTAATGAGGAAATGCTTTTTAAAAGCTCAATTTTGACGTTCTAAGGGCAATAACTCCTCAAAGGAAAGGCCCTACAACGTTGACCCTATTACATATTTTTTAGATCTTGATGTGCTAAACAATATGCAATTTAAATTTCTTGAATATCTCGTAAAGTTGTCAAGATATTGAGCTTAACAGGTGCAAAATTTGCCAAAAATCCACAAAAAGGGCAATAACTCCTACATGGGTCGTTGGATTTTCTTCAAAATTTCAGAGCTGGTAGATCTTCAGGTTCTGATCACTGTTGTACCCAATCAAAATTTTAAAATCTGTCACCGTTTTTGAGTTATTTGCAAAAAACTGCCATTTACCCCTATGTTCTATTTCTAGCCACAGCGGCCATATTTTACGACCAATCAAAAATCCCCAAATCATTTCTATACACCTAATGCTAATAAACAACTATACCAAGTTTGGTTCCAATTGGACTTGAAGTGTCAGAGGAGTTAACGTTTTCAATGTAATGAGGAAATGCTGTTAAAATGCTCAATTTTGACGTTCTAAGGGCAATAACTCCTAAAAGGAAAGGTTCTACAACGTTGACCCTTTACATATTTTGTAGATCTTGATGTGCTTAACAATATTCAATTTAAATTTCTCAAATATCTTGTATAGTTTTCAAGATATTGAGCTAAACAGGTGCAAAATTTGCAAAAAATCAACAAAAAGGGCAATAACTCCTACATGGGTTGTTGGATTTTCTTCAAAATTTCAGGGTAGGTAGATCTTGAGGTGTTGATCACTTTAACTTTGCCAGAATTTTGATATCTGTAGCCGTTTTTTAGTTATTTGCAAAACACTGCATTTTACCCCTATGTTCTATTTTTAGCCACGGCGGCCATGTTTTACGACGAATCAAAAATCCCCACATCAGTTCTAAGCACCGGATGCTAATGAACAACCATACCAAGTTTGGTTTCAATTGGACTTATGGTGTCAGAGGAGTTAACGTTTTAAAAAGTTTACGGACGACGGACGACGGACGCCAAGTGATGACAATAGCTCACATGACCCTTCGGGTCAGGTGAGCTATAAAGTGGAACTTAAATAAAAGTAGTAGAAATAATTGAACTCATTAAGGGACGACCCATTTAACTTGAAAAAGGGGGGCCTTGTTTTTTTTGGTAAGAATTTTTTTTTCATTATTATCATTATTTATATGACAGAAATCCTTCTTCAAATTTTTTTCTTACTTTCTGCTGCCAAAATATTTTTTTCATCAAAAATAATTTTCAGAAAATATTTTTTTAGGAAATAAGAAGCTCCCAAGAGCCTGAATCGCTCACCTGACATATGTGCCTGAAGTAAAGGTTATTAGGCAAAATCTATTTGACGTTGAAAGGGTCATAAGATTAATAAAGGGGCCATCTGACAATATGGTGGATCTTAAGGTGCTGATCACTTTTGTTCTCAATCAAAATCTTAAAATCTGTCACCCTTTTTGAGTTATTAGCAAAGATATGCAGTTTAACCTTATGTTCTATTATTAGCCACAGCGGCCATGTTTTACAACCAATCAAAAATCCCCACATTAGCTCTATACACCTAATGCTAATAAACAACAATACCAAGTTTGGTTCCAATTGGACTTGAAGTGTCAGAGGAGTTAACGTTTTCAATGTAATGAGGAAATGCTTTTTAAATGCTCAATTTGGACGTTCTAAGTGCAATAACTCCTCAAAGGAAAAGTCCTACAACGTTGACCTTATTGCATATTTTGTAGATCTTGAGGTGCTTAACAATATGCAATTTAAATTTCTCAAATATCTTGTATAATTTTCAAGATATTGAGCTATACAGGTGCAAAATTTGCAAAAAAAAATCCACAAAAAGGGAAATAACTCCTACATGGGTTGTTGGATTTTCTTCAAAATTTCAGAGCTGGTAGATCTTGAAGTGCTGATCGCTTTTGTTCCATCAAAGTTATGCTCAAGTGATCTTGAGCTGCTGATCACTTTTACCTTATGCCAGAATTTTGATATCTGTTGCCGGTTTTGAGTTATTTGCAAAAAACTACATTTTACCCCTATGTTCTATTTTTAGCCGTGGCGGCCAGGTTTTACGACAAATAAAAAAAAACCACATCAGTTCTAAGCACCGAATGCTAATGAACAACCATACCAAGTTTGGTTGCAATTGGACTTATGGTGTCAGAGGAGTTAACATTTTAAAAAGTTTACGGACGACGGACGGACGATGGACGGACGACGGACGCCAAGCGATGACAATAGTTCACCTGACCCTTCGGGTCAAGTGAACTAAAAACCAAGCCCCCCCCCCCTCTTCAAGTTAAAGGGTCGGTCCCTAAGCGTGTTGCTTGGAGTTATGCTGAATGACGGTTTTTGTTCATATACAAAGCTCTTAAATATATCTACTAGTTGTAGTTTATTTAAATGATGTTCTCGTTCACTATGGTATACTCTTCATAATCGACTGGAAATGAAAACAGGAGTCTGAAGATACATTTAATATTAAACTTTTCAAGCACTTAATATATAGTTCTGAGTTATTTTAGATATTGACTTATATTCTTTTCGGAGCACAAAACAAGGTTGTCATTTCGATCTTTTTTGCCCGAGCATGTTGGGCGTCTCTGATGATTACTACCTATTATAAAAAGATTATCAGCGATACTGAGATTAGGTCGTTTGTTTCCGTCGTTTCTATATTTACAAAAGCTCTTTGCAATGTACATACTTTCACTTTTCACTCGGTGGCTATATTCGGATTCTCAATCTTCGGATTCCAATCAAGACAATATGGCCGCGACCAGTAGATTATGTGTTCCGCTTCTGATTATATTTTAGTCAGTGTAGCACATCTTGCGTAACTTTAGCGTATAAATGGATATTTGAATTTGGATTGCGAAAATTTACTTAATTGAATAAAGTTTTAAAGGACAAAAATACTAATCGGACACCAAAAATAAGTTAATCATGCAAAAAAGTTGTACACAGCATCTTCGTATTTCATGCTTTTATGTGGCGGTGTTTTAAAGCAACTAGATCATGTAGCGTAAATGGCGTAGTCACTTTATCAGGTTGTGCACATGTTTAAGCGTACTTTCTTATAAATTTTTGACTGCAAAATGTTAATTCATTGAAGATAGTTTATTATCACAGACAGAAATATAGGTCAATCAGACACACACAATTCAAGCATTTTATTGACTAACATAAAAATATTTGTCTAAATATGATGAAAACAGCCTATACTATATAAACACAAAACTACGCCAATATGTAATTTATTCGTCCAATATGGATATTGGACTAGTCAATATGGCATGTCAGCCATATTGGTCAGGTTAGTCAATAAAGGTATAATTGCGTAAAGTTATCCATATTGGCTGAGTTATTGGTCCAAGGCTAGCCATATTGGACTGAGGCGAAGCCGAAGTCCAATATGGCTAGCCTTGGACCAATAACTCAGCCAATATGGAAAACTTTACGCAATAATACTATATTATTGATTTTTAGAAAAAATGACAAAATAGCCACATTGGGTCATTCGTCTGTCTTGATCTAGGTCATTTTAATAAGAATGAATAATTTAATCTATTTCTCACAAAGCTATTGCGGGATCCGGAAAAATAAACTTATTTGTCACAAGTTATTGGAATTGTTCGAAAATGTTATCATCGCTTGATAATTTTGTCGATTCACCACACAGAGACCAAAGTCGGCACACTTACAAACATGTCAGAAAATAATTTTAACTGTGCGGAAACCACAGGGGCTTGGATTATAGAGTAGGGGGTCGATTTTTTTTAAGTCAATATAAATGACGAGAATCCAAGCCCCTGTGTGCGGAACATGGATTACAACGTTCCTGTATAAGTTTGCTTTAGTCTCTATCATAAAGGGAGGGACAATCTTTGAATAGGTGACAATCAAAAATATTTGAGCAGTGGCGGATCGGGGAGGGGGGGTTTCCGAGGTTGGAATTTTCCTCCTTTCCGCCAAAAATTTCGCTAGTAACGTGTAGGTTTTCTGCAAAATTTGTCTGGAACCACCACCTTTTTGTCATTCGTCCACAGCGGACTTTATGTGGACCAACCCCTTTCAAAAAATTCTGGATCTGGCCCTGTTTGAGTTATAATATAATTTATTGCTATAAGACGTAAAAAAATCAAAGGCAGACATGTACATTGCAAATTTTCATAAAGAGATGTACATTGGGTTTAAACTTATTTCATATAATATTATAATACTTCAAAATCATAGGCTGATCTGACAAATGATAACCATTAAAGTAGACGATAAATAGATGTGGAATAATTGTACGTGACACAACCAACATAAAGAAACGGGAATTTAAAAAATCACAATGGAAAACAGCCAGCAGTCTTCAGCGTGACCATAAGTCGCTGCTCGCCGTCTTGCATTGGCCCAAGACTAAAAATACACAAAAAAAAGGATGAGTCCAGTTTGCCTTTTGGTCACACTTAGAAAAAAGTCAAAATAACAATGTACGATTTTTTTTACATCTTCGCATGCTTGGAATGCAACTAAATGTTGAAAATGATAATATTATAAAACGAAAATTGTAAAAATTTCTAGGCAAAAATATGTTTGATTTTCGTCTTCGGTATTCCCAGAATCCCGTTGGTAGCTTTTGTTCTCAGAATAATTTGAAGATTGAAACTTTTTTAAACTTAAACATTAAGCTGATTTATAAGTTTATATATAAAGACCTATAAACAACAGACTGTGACAACTTTGATCCAATGTAGACTTTTGTAGAGCTCGATGAGCTGAAGGTTTAAGCAAGCAACAGCTTTTCTCTATCTGCAATAGTTTCCTATTTCCTCCACTAACAAAACTAAACTTTGATGCAGTTATTTTAAACTAAATAGGAGATAATAAACCTACATGTACAATGTACTGGATCTAAAAACAAATAATGTTTAGGATAAACGCTTACATAACATGTTTATCTTAAAATGGCTTAATTTTAGATTGATTTTATAGTATGTGTACAACAAAGGCTACTTATAGAATTCAACAATAAACCTTAGCAGGACCAAGAAATAATAAAGTCTTTTTTTATGTTACTAAAGCACACCTTTGCTTTTTGTGTCCATAGCGGCTTGCTAGGCAATATGCATTAGAGTCCACACTTGTTCTGTAATAAACAAAAAAGCGCAAGACCAAGTTTTAAACAATTAGTGTTGTAGATTTGGTTTTAAATACAAAATGTAACCTAAACAAATCATTGACAACCCAATTGGTGTGTTGCCACAAGATGAGACCGCCTACCATTACGGAGCATCGTAGTTCACGTACGTTTGTTTAGGAGTTCGTTTTCCTGGTTGCTTTTTAGTTTTATTTTGCGTAAATGTCTTTTTTGGTGTCAATGTCTTTGGTTTTAACGAAACTTTTTCTAACCAGTAGGTATACCCGGTATTTAAGAGCATTGTGTATGAACAAAAGCCGCCATTCAGCAACAATCCAAGCAACGTTATATTTGTCTTTATGAACATTAACTCTCCTAAACGAGAGACGAAATCAACAGTCAAATAAGTCGTACACAAAACTAGAGGCTCCCAGAAGCCTGAATCGCTCACCTGATCTCTTATGCCAAAGTTTGAATAAATTTTACAAACTTTCAAGTATACAAAGTTGCGAAACAATCCTTTCAGTGGTTTCAGAGAAGATTTTTGGAAATCAGTTTAAATTAATAGAAAAAAAAACAGTTAAAGGGCAATAATTCCTCTAAGGACCTTTTGATGCTGAACAAGAAAAGTTGCGTCGGATTTTCTCTATCTCTTATACTTTTCGAGTAATAAGCCAAAAACAATGGTCTGATCCCCCTGTTCTATTTTTAGCAATGGCAGCCATGTTGGTTGGCCGACATGTATATAATTCACAACCTTGGTAGAGGACATCCTAAAGATCAAGTGTACCAAGTTTCAAAGCAATCCCTTCAATGGTTTTAGAGAAGAAGATTTTTGAAAATCAGTTAAAATTAATGGAAAAAAAAACCAGTTAAAGGGGAATAAGTCTTAAATGGCTGATCTGACAATTTTGACCCTGAAATCATTTTTGTAGATCTCAATGAGCTTAACAATTTTGCAATGCTAACTTTTCCTCTAGCTCTATCGGTTTTCAAGATATTGTCCAAAAACTGCAAAAATGGTCAGTTTTGACGATTAAAGGGCAATAACTCCTATAAGGAGTCGTTTCACAATTTTGACTTAATGAAGAGATTTGTAGAGCTTTTGATGCTGAACATGAAAAATTGTTTCGGATTTTCTCTATCTTTTATACTTTTTGAGTTATAAGCCCAAAACAATGGTCTGACCCCCCCTGTTCTATTTTAGCAACGGCGGCCATGTTGGTTGGTCGATGTGTATTTAATTCACAAACTTGGTAGATGACATCCTAAAGATCAAGTATACCAAGTATCAATGCAATCCCTTCTGTGGTTTCAGAGAAGAAGATTTTTAAAAATCAGTGTAAATTAATGGAAAAAAAGGTTAAAGGGGAATAACTCTTAAACGGCTGATCTGACAATTTTGACCCTGAAATCATTTTTGTAGATCTCAATGAGCTTAACAATTCTGCAATGCTAACTTTTCCTCTAGCTCTAACGATTTTCAAGATATAGTCCAAAAACTGCAAAAATGGTAAATTTTGATGATTAAAGGGCAATAACTCCTATAAGGAGTCGTTTCACAACTTCGACTCATTGAAGAGAATTGTAGAGCTTTTGATGCTGAACAAGAAAGGTTGCTTCAGATTTTCTCTATCTCTTATACTTTTTGAGCTATAAGCCAAAAACAATGGTCTGACCCCCCTGTTCTATTTTTAGCAACGGCGGCCATGTTGGTTTGTTGACATGTATATAATTCACAAACTTGGTAGAGGACATCCTAAAGATCAAGTATACAAAGTATCAATGCAATCCCTTCAGTGGTTTCAGAGAAGAAGATCTTTGAAGAAAAGTTAACGGACGACGGACGACGGACGACTAACGATGACAATAGCTCACCAAGGGTCAGGTGAGCTAAAAAACGATGGTGTTGGAAGCTTTGCTCACGGGTTTGAAAAAAAAGACGTTATACATGTAGTAATTTTCTCTTTCAATTTTCTTGATACACGTGCATGTGTAAGCATATAACAAAAGACAAAACTATAATTTGACGAATCAATATACATGATATAAGAAAACACAACCAAAACAGCAATAGTAAACCCACTGCAAAGTTCGAACTAAAACAAAATTACAGATGTGAATCTTTTAATTGCTTTATATAACATTTATTCCAATTCTTTGCTGTTTATATGGATAAGGTGTAAAAGGTTCTTTTCAGACCAAGAAAAGTAGTTATAAAAGCTAATAATACCATACTTTTCCTTCTCAAGCATTCGGTGTAAAATCCACCTCATGTGAATTTCATCATCTATTTTAAGGACTTCAACATATTTCCATTTGTGTGAATAAATATCGTCAACTTTAATGTTGTATGTAGTTTTACCATATTTTATGTTTTCATCATATAGTTCAGATATCAATTATCTTTTAACATTTTGATGAACCTGTTGTATAAATTCAAATAAAAATTGCATTCGTGTTTCCGAAATTCAGTCCCAAGACAAAACTCATACTTCCTGTGATGATCAAAAAATAGATCTCTCAACCATCTGAAAGATCTTAAATATAACATGAAATAGTCTTTTATAGAATTCTCCAAATAAGTCGAGTATAAAATCCCTTTATCATGTCTTCTTACAAGTACGGAAGCCCTGGAGGGACATTTTAAGTTAAGAGTTAGGAGTTAAGAATTAGGAGTTACGACTTAATTGTTAGTACTTATTACTTAATACTTATTTGTTAATACATATGTTTGGACCGCGGGAATTTCACGGGATGCACGTGTTAATTCGAAGCTGTTGTTGGTTGGTATGTTTGATATGTGAAAGCTATAAAGCATGTTAACATCGGTAAGTACATGTCAAAGGGTAAACAATTTCAAAACGGTGCACCTATACATTTCCTGTAAACTGTAATTGAACGACGATGGAACCTCGCAATCTCAATTTTACTTAGGGTATTTAAGCAAGGGTTCTCAAGACGATTTAATTACCACAGTCGGTTCCACTGTACATGTAACCTTTATTCTTTTATTTTGTAGCACATACAATTTACTAACAATGTACGTAAACTGTGGGTGCAACTTTTCAACGCTTTAAGTAAAAATGGAACGCCTGACTGAAGCTAGCTAATATGTTTTTTAATCTATTTATCCGCTCAGTTTCCTTTAAAACCTTGGTATAAGTACAATTTGCAAGACATTCAAAAATATGAGCAATAGATCCCTTTAATTCTTCTATTGTATTGAAAAAAAAAAATGAATAGACAGTTCATGATCAATGAATGTCACTTACTAATATAAGATAAATGGGCAGTAAACTTAAACTTTATTTATTCGTGACATGCCATAAAACTTTATTTATTATTGTAAAAAGGTTTTGTGAATTAGATTAAAACTTGATGAATAAACAATTATAAGATCACATAATTCTATTATTTTCAGGTAAAATTATAACTGTTCAAAGATGGTTGTACCATTAAACATCCCTCAAAATCACGTTGGACTAAGCAGAGAAGATTTGATTAGGATTTATTTCAATGAAGGACTAAAGTACTTTGAAATTGTTGTTCTCCTGATGAGTAGGCACAGAATAAAAATAAGCATTCGCCATTTAAAAAGAATTTTGAAAGAACTTAATTTAAAAAAGAGGAATCAAATATCTTCGCCGCGAGAGCAGATCATTGACATTATCAGAAAAGAGACTGTTGTAAGTGGACAGTGTCTAGGGTATAGAATGATGTGGAAACGTCTTTTGAAGGATCATGGATTAATAGTGAAAAGAAAGGACGTGATGAATATAATGAAGGAACTATACCCAGAGCGAACAGAAGAACGCAAAGCCCACAAGCTAATTCGAAGGTTATATTCAGTAAAGGGACCAAATTACACTTGGCATGTGGACGGTTACGACAAATTGAAACCGTTCGGATTTTGCATTCATGGTTGCATTGACGGTTATAGTCGAAGAGTTCTGTGGCTTGAAGTTGCACGAACCAATAGCAACCCATCTGTTATTGCAAAGTATTACTTAGATTGTTTAATGCATACACGTTATGCACCAAGAATAATTCGATCGGACTATGGTAACGAAAACAGCTATATTAGCTTTTTACAACCTGTTTTTAGACATAACGCAAACGACTCATTGGCAGGAAATAAAAGCTTTATTTACGGCAAAAGCACATCAAATCAAAGAATTGAAGCCTGGTGGGGAATACTTCGAAAGCAGGGAATAAATTTCTGGATAAATCTCTTCAAGGATTTGAGAGATTGTGGTTTCTTCGACTTGGACAATCCCGTAATTAGGGAGTGTTTACAGTTTTGTTTCATGGACGCTCTCCAGACAGATTTAGACAGGATTGCTTATCATTGGAACGGACACGATATTCGATACCAAAAACGAAATTTGGAAGTACCATCCGGGAAACCAGATATCTTGTATTTTGTCCCAGAACTTACAAATGGACAAAACTACGGTACCAGCATTGATGTAGATGACGTTAAATTGTGCTTACAACTGTATGGCAAAAAGAAAGAAGCATGCAATCCTCTATTTAAAGAAATAATAGACATTGTAAGACCAAATCTTGAAGTACCTATCCATCCAAGGGCTTGTTTGGAATTATTTATCAGTCTCTGTGATAGTTTGGATGAATATTTATAATTCATTACGGCGTAATTGCGTGAATGCATCTATAACGTATGTGAAGTGGTGCGGCCGAGTTCTACACCGATATACTAACTCTTTTTGTAATACATGTATTAAAATCTATTCCATTGAATTAGATAATTGTAGTCAAATAAAATAAATGTTTATCAGTCAGAACAATTTTGCATCTCATACGTTGATAAGGTTGGTTGGTTGTTGGGGTTAAAAACGCCCTTTTTAAAACACACCTTGGTTAAACAGTGCGGTCAGTTTTAATCATGGTGGAGAAAACCGGAGTACCCGGGGAAAACCACCGACCTTTGGCAGGTAACTGACAAACCCTATTACATTCGATGGGGTGCCCCGTTTTTATACGACCGCAAATTTTTGCGATCGTATTAGGTATGTTATATGGCGATGTCGGCGTTTTCGTCGCAAAGTTTTCGTCGCCTGTAGACACTTTGGTTTCCGTGAGATAACTTTAGTTGTAGTGAACCAATCGTTATAAAATTTTGATATGATGTTTGTTAAACTAGTTTGTAAGTCCACCATGGTTGCATGTGTCCAATGCTTTTGACAATCCATATTGGGCCGCAAACGTTCAGGGTTCAACATGTTGCGGTCGTATCATGCTGTGCTCGGCGTAGCTATTTATTGTAATGTACAAAGCCTGATTCGAACTCAAACCATTGAGGTAATTGACTAGTGATCGATAGTACTATGGTACCACTCGGCCCCTACGTTGATTAGGATTCCAATTCATCCCAGTGAAAACGTTTCTGTCATGAAAGCTTACACACTTCAAAGAATGTGTCTTAGAGAAATAGCTTACATTTGGATAAACTAAGCATTTATTATGATAAAAGTCAAAATTTCCTATTCATATCACAAACAATCTATTTTTGTCTCGCCTGCGAAGCAAAGCATGACATAGGTGTTAATTTCCCGTAGGCGGCGCTAACTTTTTGGAAAAGTTTTACGTCTGACGCAAAAATTGCTCACACAGGTTTATGTTGCTCCTCAGTTGCTGTCTTCACTCAAGAAATTATACGGAAGACATAATGCACTTATAGACAAATATTGGATTTCAATCTTTCAGATGAGTGCAGATGTTGGTTTGTCATAGAGTTTTGTTTTGTCTTCCTTTACCGGATTTGACACGCTGAATTGACTGTTGGCAACGTCACGGGTGTGCTATAGCAAGCAGGAACTGCTTTCTCTTCCGGAGCACATGAGTTCACTCTTGTTTCGACTGGAGTTCGGTTTGTTGATTGATATTCAGTTATTTTGTGTTTCCATGTTTTACATGTTGTCTGTTTTTGTCCCGTTTTTGTTGGTGTTTACTGGTTTTGATTCTACCATTTCGGACTTTTGACATTTGGATACCCCATTGGTACCTCTGCTTCTTTTATGAGCACCTCAATAACTAAAGAACTTAAAGTCCTAAGTTGATGAAACTTGGTATGTATATGCCCCAGTAGTGGCTTAGCACAGTTGCATCTTCATCTTTTGACCTTGACCTTGATTTTCCGGTTTAGTGACTTTGACAATTTTCAATACATATAATACCAATGGTAAAGTTTTGCGAGCACCTCAATATCTCAAGAACTATGAGTCCTGATTGATGAAACTTGATATACACATGCCCCAGTAGAAGTTTAGCACAGTTGCATTCCCATTATTTGACCTTAACCTTGATTTTCTGGTTGAGAGACTTTGTGTGTAAACCCAAAGATTCTTCTTACCCCAGACATAGGTTGACAATCTTAACTGTTGATTATTTTTACTGCAAATATTAGCAATGTTTAAGTTCTATAAACATCTTTTTATCTCAAAAACTGAAAATCCTTATAAATTCAAAATATAGTGGGAGTAAGAAAGAATTATTGTTTCTGATGGTGTCGGCAGGCGAGCATACTTTAGTGTTAACTCATGTCTTCTTTAATGGGCAATTTCAGCTAAAATATTCATAATTGAAGTGCTATGTCGGATTTAGAATGGAAACATTTTGGTTTTTTTTTTACTTTTACACCAGTCGAAACTTGCTTCTTTGCTACCTTTCAGTAAGTTGGAGACTGCTGGTTGTGTTCCGTTGAGGATTTGAAATTACTGCGTGTTTATAAAAGTTGTGTCACGTACACTTATTCCACATCTTATTATTATCTAATATGTGGAATATAATTTTTTTTTCAATTTTCAACAAATCAGTAGTTTAAGAGGAGTTGCGTTCACAAACTGTAATCATGATTTTCTGCAAAAAGTCCAAATGGCCAAAACTCCCACAATAATTTGCGGATAAAAATTCCTGTTAATATGCAGAACTACATATGGTGTACTTCTTGTATACCAAGTTTCGTTAAATTCTTTTCAGTAGTTGAAGAGGAGTTGCGTTCACAAACTGTAATCATGATTTCTGCAAATTTCTTAGTCCAAAGGGCCAATACTCCCACAAAAATTTGCGGATCAAAAATTCCTGGTAATATCTGAGATAATTAAACTAAATTTAGTTTTAATTTTCTCGGGTAATATGCACAACTACATATGATGTATACTAATGGAAAAAAGAAACTGTGCATCACTTTGGAAAATCACAAATTCAAAATTTTATTTAGTATTTTATACATTTTATCACAAAAGTATTGCAAAATCATTTTTCTCAAGATCCGTACAAAAAAATTTCATTTTAGACCCCTAAAAGATGTTTTGTTTGCAGTTTGAAATCAGGTAGTGTCAATTTGAAATTCACAAAATCACACTTTGGAAAAAATGCACAGTTTTGAAATTAAGTTTTCTCAGCCGATTTTCACCAACAAACTTTCTCCTTTTAGTGGTGGAAAGTTAACAGTTTAAATTTTGAGTGAAAAACTTGTTTTTTCATTTTTGGGTTAAAAAAGTGGTTTTTTGAATCTCAGAAACTGGAATTTAAAAAATTTCGGATTTTTACCCAAAAATGATCTGCATGATCCACTAGACATTCAGTGAAAATTTCAATTCGAAAACTTTATTTTTTACGATTTTCTGATTAAAAGAAATATGGGTACAATTGATTTCCAATAGACATGCACAGTTTCTTTTTTCCATGAGTATACTTTTTGCATACCAAGTTTCGTTAAATTCAGAGGAGTTGCGATGTCAAACGGACGGACGGACCAGTCAAAAACATTATACCCTTTGCAACTTTGTTGCGTGGGGCATAAAAATGATACCAAAAGTGGAGGTGCACATCTTCAATATATTTGTAATTTCTGTAAAATTTCAGAAAGATCGAGTGTGTGGTTTTTGAGATTCAGATTACACAAGACACTCAGACACTCTATAGCGTTAGGGACTGACAGACGGACAGACGGAGTGACACGACTACTAGACCTGCTTTCCCCTTCGGCGATGCAGGTAGAAAATGGGTCAGACAGAAATGGCCGGATTTCGTTGAACAGGAAGAAGACAAGCGACTGGCCTGAAATTGAATTCCACGTTATGGGACCCCACCCTGAAGCTGTATAATAAATATTAATTGGCAGTGATTTATTGTGGCTGAAAAAACTGTTTTCGACGCACGCCCGACATTCACTTTTTTATAACCCGGATTTTTCACTTGGTGAAATCTGGCCAAAAAGGCCAAAAATGGAGGTTCACCAATGAGACATTCCGGAATCATAAGTCCAAAAGGGGGACCGGAGCTAAGACAAAATCAGGAAACACAAACAACCACAACAAACGAGGAAAGAGGAGTTAAAATATGTCATGTAAAAGTTTGAAGCGATTGGTTCGAATAGGTCGTTTCCATGGTAACGAAAAGACCAAAATGACACTTTTCAGACAAAGGGGCCATAAAATATTAATGAATTTTGCATTTCCTTGCATGTATTATGTGCATTTTTGTCACATGCACATTGACTCAATACCATTACTATACTTAAGTTTATTTCTATGTATGCAACAGATCTTTCTGATGAAGAAAGTTATATAAAATCAAGTTCAAAATCAATTTTTATTAAATGTATCAGCAAGATCCTCTGGCTTAAAAATAACAATTTAAATGAATATGGTATAATAATAACTAGAGGCTTCAAGAAACCTGTATCGCTAACCTGTGTCATTTTTATATACACCTAATTTTAGCTATTTTGGCAGCTTTTTTGGTTGGTAGTGGACATACCATAGGTGTCAAAGCAATCCCTTTAGTGAATCATAAGAAAACGTTTTTTTTTTCAAAGAAAAATGAAAATTTTGTGAAAAAAGGGAAACAACACAAAAACTGACTTCAGACAATTTTTGACCCTCTACATCTTTTTTGTAATGAGTTGAACAATTATGCAATGCTAATTTTTTTTCTACCTCTTATTGTTTTCAAGATATTAAGGAACAAGGAAATGTGTCAAGATGACACTTATGTCCTGTTGCCAAATAATTATAAATGACGTTTTGAAATGTTACAAAAATCTGTTGTCAGATTCCTATGACTCAGTAAAGCCTGACAAAGTAGACTCACACACCAAAATTATTTTGAATATCTGCAAAGTATATATATATATGAATATATGCAAGGATGTTGAAAAAAAAGTGTGGAAAACCTTTAACAAAATTTACTAAGTTCAAGGGGCCGTAATTTAGATCAAAATCAGTGGACTGAAACGAAACTCAATCTTGACCTGTAGCTCATTATAGAAAACTCACATACCAAAAATATCTTGAATATATGCAAGGATGTCGACAAAAAGTGCAGAAAACTGTTATTTAAAAAAAAATTAAGTTCAACTGCTGTAATTAAGGTCAAAACTTGTGGACTTGAACAAAACTCAAACTTGACCTATTATTCGTTATAATAGATTCGCATACCAAAAATCTTTGGAATATCTGCAAGGATGTTAAAAAAAGTGCGGAAAACTATAGTGTGATGACCAAACAGACCATACGACTATATGCCCTCAACAAAGTTGCAAACATAAAAACTGCAAAAATCACAATTTTTTAACGATTAAAGGCAATAACTCCTATAAAGGGTTGTCGTACAACTTTGACTCAATGGAGACTTATGTAGAGCTTTTGATGCCGAAGGAGGGCTGCCTCCATTTTTTTCTATCTATAAAACTTTTTGGGCTATAAGCAAAAAACTATATTTCAGCTCCCTGTTCTATTATTAGCCACGGCGGCCATGTTGGTCAGTTGCATTGGCGTCCATAAATTTAACAAACATGGTGAGGACATCCTAATGATTATGTTTGCAAAGTTTTAAAGCAATCCCTTCAGTGGTTTCAGAGAAGATCTTTAAAGAAAAGTCAACAGCCGACAGACGCCAAGTGATGACATAGCTCACCTGGGTCAGGTGAGCTAATAAAAACAAATTACAAAATCCTCAGGTTTTAAAATAACAATGTAAATGAAAATGGTAAAATAAAATTAAAAAAATATCTTACAGTAAACAGATTTATGGCAACACACATGCCTAAAAGCACAAAATATATTGAACAAAAAACTTTGCAACGTATAATAAGGAAATAACATATAAGATACAAAATTGAACACAGTAGATTCCACTTAATGACATATCTGATTGTCATATGGTAAAAAAAAATTAAAAATATCTCACAGTAAACAGAATTACAGCAACACACATGCCTAAAAGCACAAAATATATTGAACAAAAAACTTTGCAAAGTGTATAAAGGAAATAGCATATAAGATACAAAATTGAACACAGTAGATTCCACTTAATGACATAACTGATTATTGCAATATGGTAAAAAAAAATATATATCTCACAGTAAACAGATTTACGGCTACACACATGCCTAAAAGCACAAAATATATTGAACAAAAAACTTTGCAACATGTATAAAGGAAATAGCATATATTACACAGTAGATTCCACTTAATGACATAACTGATTATTGCAAAATGGTAAAAAAAAATAAAAAAAAAATATCTCACAGTAAACAGATTTACGGCAACACACATGCCTAAAAGCACAAAATATATTGAACAAAAAACTTTGCAACATGTATAAAGGAAATAGCATATAAGATACAAAATTAAACACAGTAGATTCCACTTAATGACATATCTGATTATTGCAGTTAATTTCATAGAATTCCAAAACAACAGAACAATTGCCATCTCTTCAATAGTAAAATTTTCTCTAAATTGCATAGGTTTGACCTGATATTTCTGTTAATTGCATACATTTTTCTGAAATTTTGGGTGAAAAGCTAACTAAAGTTTGTTTTTGCCCACAAAAACAATGACTCCCCAATTCCCCAATTAAAAATTTGATGCCTAAAAAATTTCTGGTAGTATGCAACTACATATGGTGTATTTCACAAATACCAAGTTTCGTGAAATTCTATTCGAGTTAATTGGGCTGATGTCATTCTGGCAGACAGACATTGCAAAAAGAGCCCATTTTAATTGCAATGTGTAGTCCTGATAATAAAGGTCTAGTGTAAAATATTTAATGTTATAGAGAACTTTTTTTTAATGTGAAAAAGGTATCCACAAACAAACCCTTCAACAAAGTTAGTAGGTATAACAAGAGTTAACACCTCATGATCAGTATATCTCGCCTGCCGCCAACATCAGAATTATGAATTCATAGTTATTATTAAAAAAAAATCAAATTTCTAAGACAATGTCCATTGTAATTTTGTCATAAACTTTGTGATATATATATTATTGAACATTGACTTCCTAGCTAATAAAATATATGAAAATTGCTATTACATGTACATGTATTGAAAATTGTCAAAGTCACTCAACCAGAAAGTCAAGGTCAAAAGATGGGAATGCAACTGTACTAAGCTACTAAAGGGCCAAACGCATACCAAGTTTCATCAACCTAGGACTTATAAGTTTTTAAGATATGGAGGTGCTCATAAAACTTTAACACAAAAGTTAACACTGCCGCTGGTAAATCAATACCTATGTCCCGCTCTGCTTTGCAGGAGAGACAAAAATATTCATGACAATAATATTTTAACTTAGTTCATAGTTACCAGTGTTAATTTTTCTTCTTATTGTTACTTATTTCTTATTAGTTACTACTTATTTCTTAGTTACTACTTATTTATTATTTAAGTTACTACTTATTTCTTATTAGTTACATTTCTTATTAGTTACTACTTATTTCTTATTAGTTATTTCTTATTACTTTTTACTTATTAGTTACTTCTTGTTAAGAACTAGCATATAACTTATTATTTACTTCTTATTATTTATTACTTATAAGTTACTTTTAGTCCCTACCATTTATAACAGATGGATGAGTCTGTAAGGCCAATTAGAAAAATGTCCATGCAACAGATTGCGTACTGAAAATATTGTTCTACCAATCCCACTTTACCAAATACTATATAATATAACAAAATTAAGGATGACATAATAATAAGTACAGCAATTTCTTCAAAACTAAGCAATATGATCATACAAATATGAAAATGTCATCATTACAGAAGTCTGAGAAAAAAAGACCAACTGGAAAATTTATCCTCAAAGAGTGAACATACAGTTCACAAAAATTTTGCAGTCCTATAAATCTGTTTTGTCTATTAATATGAAGTAGTCCACTGGCCTATAATCTAATTCAATTGTGGATTCTGAAGACAGAATGAAACATGCTTAAAAGTTCAAGAGCAACTGGCCTCGCCTTTTGTTCATAGCTAAGAACCTTGCTCATAAGTTCAACCAATTTTGATTTACCACTCAACCATTGCATGTTATCTGGAGTGGCGCCATCTTTCATTCTTTGTTCTATATATATAACAGGTTCAGGCATATCAAATGGAATGTCCCAAACAGGTAGCATTGTGAAAATTTCCAAAATGGTGCATCCCACGCTCCATATGTCGGAATATATACTACCACTTTTTCGGTGCAACACCACCTCTGGAGCTTGGTATGCTGGGGTGCCAGGAACGTTAAGTCCATGCAGTGTTGTTCCCACAGTATTCATGGTTTTGAATTTGCTTATTCCAAGATCACAAAGTCTGACAATTTTCAAATTGTTTGAAACAAGGACATTTTCTGGCTTGATATCCCTATGAATTATTGGGGGAATTGTATTGTGCAAATAGGCAACTGCTTTTATAACACAAGTTGATATATGTATTTTATCGCTTTCAAGCAACTGATTGCAGTTTGATTCTCCGAATATAATTTGATCTAGATTGTTTCCCTCGTTTAATTCAGAAACAATCAGAACTTTGTTTCCATCAATTCCAAAACCCAAGCATTGGATTATATTCGGATGTCTTACTTTACTATGCATATCAAGCTCATGTTCAATTAAGGTTTTAGCAAGTCTCATTCTCTTTACCTCAATTTCCTTGATGGCTACCTCCGTACCAAGCCAGGTGGCACTTTTTACAAGTCCAAAGGATCCTTGCCCTATTACATTTCCTATATTGAACTCATTGATATTTATTCTCCTCAACCCCGTACATTGAATATCAGCGGAAGTAGTGTTACATGTAGGCCTCTTGAAGCCAGGTACAGTTGAGACAGATCCTGCAGCCATCCTGTTATCTGTTATGGAAGATCCTGACGTCATAGTTTTATCTGTTATGGAAGATCCTGTAGTGATAGGTTGATCCATGAGACTAGATCCTGCAGTTGTAGTGTGATCCCTGAGACTTTCAGTTACAGAAAATCCTGCAGCCATAGGTTGATTCATAAGACTAGATCCTGCAGACATAGGTTGATTCATGAGACTAGATCCTGCAGTTGTAGTGTGATCCCTGAGACTTTCAGTTACAGGACATCCTGCAGCCATAGCTTGATTCATAAGACTAGATCCTGCAGACATAGGTTGATTCATAAGACTAGATCCTGCAGTTGTAGTGTGATCCCTGAGACTTTCAGTTACAGGACATCCTGCAGCCATAGGTTGATTCATAAGACTAGATCCTGCAGACATAGGTTGATTCATGAGACTAGATCCTGCAGTTGTAGTGTGATCCCTGAGACTTTCAGTTACAGGACATCCTGCAGCCATAGGTTGATTCATAAGACTAGATCCTGCAGACATAGGTTGATTCATAAGACTAGATCCTGCAGTTGTAGTGTGATCCCTGAGACTTTCAGTTACAGGACATCCTGCAGCCATAGGTTGATTCATGAGACTAGATCCTGCAGACATAGGTTGATTCATAAGACTAGATCCTGCAGTTGTAGTGTGATCCCTGAGACTTTCAATTACAGGACATCCTGCTGCCATAGGTTGATTCATAAGACTAGATCCTGCAGCCATAGGTTGATTCATGAGACTAGATCCTGCAGCCATAGGTTGATCCATGAGACTAGATCCTGCAGTTGTAGTGTGATCCCTGAGACTTTCAGTTACAGGACATCCTGCAGCCATAGGTTGATTCATAAGACTAATTCCTGCAGTTATAGTGTGATCGGCGAGACTTTGATTTTCAGAAGTTATGGCAGATCCTGCAGTTATGGTATGTTCTGTGGAACTTGATATTTCACACACCACATCGTGCATAAGAAGCAAGTTGTCTATAATTACTCCAACTGTGTATTTTCCTACGTCTGAAACCTTTATAATTGAAAGGTCTACTCCATCCTGGAACAAAATTTCATCTTTATACCATTGAAATTTGTACCCTTGATTATGAACGGATGTTATTACACAGAGAATTAGTTCTTCGTCATGGATTCCATGTATTGTTTCTGGCCCATGCAGAAACATATTTTGGGCTTCCGTTTGTTCATCAACCAAATTTACCTGTATAGTGTTCCTGCCTGTTTCAGGTGACACTATTTCAGACATGTATTCCTTCTCATCTTTTAAAACACCACATAATTGATAGTCATCATCAATAATGGGATTGTATCTACTGTAAGGAATTTCTCTCTCCCCTCCTAAATTATATGTTGTTTTAATGGACGCACATGAAAGAGAGCTTGTGTCATTACAATAAGCTGATGTTATTGTTTTTCTCAGTTTAATTTTTAGCAGTCCAGGTGGCTTTCCATTAACCAAGTAAGACCTTATTTCATTTTCTTCTTCACTTAGCACATCTGTTGACTTTTGTTCCTTTGACTTTGTTCGTACATATAAATGATATTGTGAACTGAATAGTCCGTGACTCTTAAGGTAGTTTTGAAAGGAACATCTATTTCCATCAACATCTTTGAATGCCTCAAGATTTTCTGATGAAAAGCTTGCAAGTCCCACTTCCATGTCAACCAAATCACCTTTGGAACTTTTTCCATTTGGGAAAAAAAGTTTTGTCCCTTGGTCGATTATTTCTTTGACTGAAATGTCATCTCCTTGGCCAATTTCTATCATTCTTGTCCCCCCTCCTTTCTTCACTGTGACAACTCTAAATCTTCCTCCAGAAAAATGTTGCCAACCAATATAAAGTTTGTATTTTTTGTGACGTCCTCGATTACTTCCTAGAGATTTTCCCTGTTCCATCTCTTGCATCTGAAATAAATTAAAAATTTATTTGTTAAGTGAAAGTCATACAAATCCAAACAATAAAGATCCTATACCCACTTATCAAAATGAAAGAACCTTAATGAGCACGCTCACATACCCCACATTTATAAACAGAGTTGTTGTCTTTCCAAGTCGGCTCATTAAACAAGTAAAAGAGTGACAGACCTGAAATGTATCCCACCATATGGGGCTCCTAAAGCTTCATACAAATAAAGAAAGAATGTGTCCATGGGACACGGATGCCCCCGCTAGGCCCCAAACAGGAAGTAGATGTCTGACAGACCTGAAAGTAGCTGAGGACATACAGTTTGCCATACTGAACCATCCTACCAAGTTTCAAATCATTCTAATGTATGGTTCCTGAGAAAAGCTTGACGGAAATTTTCATAGTCATGTTCATATATTTTCACAATGGCCTAAGTCCCAAACAGGAAGTAGATGTCCGACAGGTCATAAAATCGCTTCAGACGTATAGTTTGTCATATTGTACCATCCTACCAAGTTTCAAATCATTCTCATGTACGGTTCCTGAGAAAAGCTTGACCGAAATTTTTAAAGTCATGTTCACATATTGTCAATTCGGCCTAAGTCCTATACAGGAAGTAGATGTCCGACAGGTCTCAAAAATACTTAGGTCATATAGTTTGTCATACTGAACAATCCTACCAAGTTTCAAATCATTCTCATGTATGGTTCCGGAGAAAAGCTTGACGGAAATTTTCATAGTCATGTTCATATATTTTCACATTGGCGTAAGTCCCAAACAGAAAGTAGATGTCTCAAAATCGCTAAGGACGTATAGTTTGTCATATTGTACCATCCTACCAAGTTTCAAATCATTCTCATGTACGGTTACTGAGAAAAACTTGACCGAAATTTTCAAAGTCATGTTCACATATTGTCAATTCGGCCTAAGTCCTATATAGGAAGTAGATGTCCGACAGGTCTCAAAATCGCTTAGGACGTATAGTTTGTCATACTAAACCATCCTACCAAGTTTTAAATCATTCTCTTGTATGGTTCCTGAGAAAAGCTTGACGGAAATTTTCATAGTCATGTTCATATATTTTCACATTGGCCTAAGTCCCAAACAGGAAGTAGATGTCCGACAGGTCATAAAATCGCTTCAGACGTATAGTTTGTCATATTGTACCATCCTACCAAGTTTCAAATCATTCTCATGTACGGTTCCTGAGAAAAGCTTGACCGAAATTTTCAAAGTCATGTTCACATATTGTCAATTCGGCCTAAGTCCTATACAGGAAGTAGATGTCCGACAGGTCTCAAAAATACTTAGGTCATATAGTTTGTCATACTGAACAATCCTACCAAGTTTCAAATCATTCTCATGTATGGTTCCGGAGAAAAGCTTGACGGAAATTTTCATAGTCATGTTCATATATTTTCACATTGGCGTAAGTCCCAAACAGAAAGTAGATGTCTCAAAATCGCTAAGGACGTATAGTTTGTCATATTGTACCATCCTACCAAGTTTCAAATCATTCTCATGTACGGTTACTGAGAAAAACTTGACCGAAATTTTCAAAGTCATGTTCACATATTGTCAATTCGGCCTAAGTCCTATATAGGAAGTAGATGTCCGACAGGTCTCAAAATCGCTTAGGACGTATAGTTTGTCATACTAAACCATCCTACCAAGTTTTAAATCATTCTCTTGTATGGTTCCTGAGAAAAGCTTGACGGAAATTTTCATAGTCATGTTCATATATTTTCACATTGGCCTAAGTCCCAAACAGGAAGTAGATGTCCTACAGGTCTCAAAGTCGCTTAGGATGGATAGTTTATCATATTGTACCATCCTACCAAGTTTCAAATCATTTTCATGTACGGTTACTGAGAAAAGCTTGGAAATTCGTACGGCCGGACAGACGTACGGACGGACATGAGTAAAACTTAATGCCCCCCCGACATGTCGTCGCGGGGGCATAAAAATAATTTTAGGCCTTTATTTATTGTTGCTGAGAAATCTGTGACATAATTTTCAACCCTGAAAATTTTCACAGGCGTTTGGGTCCAGGATTTTATTGCATTATAAATAACGTGTATATAAAAATTTTCATCTCGTCTATATATAGTGGAAATAGTATATAGGAGATGAAAATTTTTATATACACGTTATTTATAATAAAATAAAATCCTGGACCCAAACGCCTGTGAAAATTTTGTGAAAAAAGTCTAAGTGGGCTCATTAAACAGGAAGTAGATGATCCACAGACCTGAAAACGTATCCCACCAATGGGACCGCCACCTTAAGTTACATACCAAATATCAAAAGCCTACAATTAATAATAGCTGAGATATCTGCTACAAAAATTTGATCACGGATAAACTGAATGACTGACAGACTGATCGAGACAGACTAACCAGTCAAAAACATTACACCCTTTCCAACTTCGTTGTGTGGGGTATAATTAATTGACATCTTTTGAAAAATGGCAGATACCTCTTTTGTTTATATTATGTGTATATGAACTGTAAACACGCTGTTAAGAGTCTTTTCTATTGAAATACATAATTTACTTGTCTGGCTATGCAAAATACCAAAATTTGGTGCATCTAAATTAAGCTGAGTGTGTCCAAAATGAATTTTTAGCATTTTGGTGGAGAATTTGAAAAATTACAAAAATTCATAAATTCAAACGTATTTCCAATATGTTTGAATTTATCCAGTTGTTAAAAATTCATACATTTGTATGTGGAAAGCAGTGTTGACAGAATTAAATGGGGAGGAACCTTAACTGAAAAATTAAATTGTCAATTCAACTGTCAATTTCTTTTAGACTGACAAACAATTTCAGAAAATTTAGTTTAAAAAATTGATAGCAGAAAACAGTCAAATTTGGCTTTTGGACAGACAAGACCTAAAACAATTTGGCACAGTCTCAGTCTGAGACATCTGCTGATTAAACAGTACTCCCATCACAATACTGTATTAGCATTTATGTATATTTTAACTCATGGGGGGGGGGGGGTAGGACCTTTTTCGGGACACCGGGATTGGCCATATTTAAGCTCGGGATTCTGGGATTTGGACAATTTAAGTTCGGAATTCCGGGATAAAATTATATCATCTTTACCGGGCTTTGGGATTTTCTCATTTTTAAGTTGGGATGACGGGATTTTGTAAAAATTAGTTCGGGATTCCGGGATCAGACCCCCTCCTACCCCACCTCACTCATGGTGAACCTCACAAAAAATACAAACCCATGGATCAAGAAAGTCCACAATATTTTAAACTCACTGGGTTTTAGTTATTTGAACAGTAATAATTTTATGCTCAAAGCAAATTTAAATCAAGTCAAGCAAAGAATTAAAGATACGTGCCAACAAACACAAAATTTAAAGAATAATGCCAAACTAAATTTCTTTATGGGAGTCTACGAAAGTGGGGAGAGACCAGCTTATGTTGATAAACTGACCAATGTATTGGATAGGGCCATGATTTGCAGACTTAGGACAAGCTCTCATCAGTTAATGATTGAAAAAGGGAGACATCTTCAAATACCTTTAATTTAGAACAAAGAATATGTCCAATATGTAATATCTCTGTTGAAGATGAATTTCATTTTCTTTTTTATTGCAATTTTTATAAGACACAGAGAGATGATTTTAGTAACAAAATAATTTCCATATACAAACAATACAAATTTATGAGCAACAATGAAAAAGTAAAACTTCTACTCAATAACAAGTTTTCATTTGTACTGAAGATGTCTTCCAACTTTATATCAAACTGTCTAGAAATAAGAAACCACAAATTAATATAAAACCAATATATATTTACATTGTAAATTGTCTAAATTTCATCATCATTGTGTTTATTATACTTTATTATATATATACTTCTATTATCCATTGTGCCTAAACCAATTATTGTAATTGAGTTCGAGCAATAAATAAAATTGAATTGAATTGATAAATATCCTTCAATATCAATTCTGAAATGTGGATTACTGACATCTATTTGGGACAAATTTTACTAGATGCAGGTAATTAGTCAGACCGCCACAGGATTTCACAACTATATACTTAATTCTTATTTCTTATTTGTTAATACTTAATTCTTATTTCTTATTTGTTAATACTTAATTCTTATTTCTTATTTGTTAATACATGTTCTTAATTCTTATTCCTTTTTTGTTTATACTTAATTCTTATTTGTTATATGTTAATTCTTAAATCTCATTTGTTATATGTTAATACTTACAAATGTAATTCTTATTTATTATATGTTAATTCTTAATTCTTATTTGTTATATGTTAATTCTTAAATCTTATTTGTTATATGTTAATACTTACAAATGTAATTCTTATTTGTTATATGTTAATTCTTAATTCTTATTTGTTATATGTTAATTCTTAAATCTTATTTGTTATATGTTAATTCTTAATTCTTATTTGTTATATGTTAATTCTTAAATCTTATTTGTTATATGTTAATACTTACAAATGTAATTCAAATTTGTTATATGTTAATACTTAATTCTTATTTCTTATATGTTAATTCTTAAATCTTATTTCTTATATATGTTAATACTCAATTATTATTTTTTATAATTAAATACATTTCTAAGGTCTTCTTGTATTTGTTCGGCCTATTATTAAGGTCTTTCCCTTCCGTAGGAATGACCTTATTGTATTCGTTCAGCCTATTCCCTTTCCCTTCCATAGGAAAGACCTTCTTGTATTTGTTCTGCCTATTATTAAGGTCTTTCCCTTTACACAAGGAAAGACCTTACTGTATTTCTTATGATTATTATTATTCTTCTTTTCTTCCCTCAAAAGACGAGAGGTTTCTTAACCGATCTTAACGAAATTTGGCACACTTATTCATCACTCCCAGGACTCGGCCTGACTGACCCTGTGAGCGCCAACTAATTTTAGTTTTGGCGCAATAGCGCAAAACGCTGTTTACCCTTGTTATCAGGTCAACTCAAAAACGGTAATAGTTATCAAGATTCTGTTTCGTGGAAGTGGTTCCTTAAATCCTGGGGATGATTTATCATGCAAAAATAATGCTCTAATTTACTTCCTGGTTGCACGCGTATGGCGCAAACTTGGCGAAAAATGTCAATATTGTCTGATTTTAATGAAATTTGGTTTCCAAGTAGATTTGAGGGTCCTGATTACGAATCTGTGGTCAAATATTTTTTTAGTTTACCATTGCCAAAATGGCGGTCGTCAAATGGTTTTTTGCTTATAACTAGAAAACCTTTAGAGATAGTATAGACAATATATGAACAAAAAATTATTGTCTTGAAAAGACCTACAATTTGAGTCCAGGAAGTGCATGATTTGGTGGAGCGGTTTTGAAATGGCGGCCAAAATTCGTTTTTTGCTTGAAAACCTTAACAGATAGTATAATAGACATCTGTATATAAAATGACCGTTTTGACAAGACCTATCATTTAAGCCCAAGATGTACATGGTACGGTTGAGTGGTTTCAAAATGGCAGCCAAAAACTTAATCCTGTGCCTTATTTACTTGTATATAACATTTAAACGGTTACAGGTAATATAGTAAATACATATATATTTATTATCAGTAATGAAAGAGCTTGCCTTTAAGACAAAGGTCAAAGGACAAATGGCACTTTAATTATTATTCTTTTTTTTTTCTGCCGTCCGTGAGAAAAAAGTTTCTTAACAGATCTTAATGAAATTTGGCACAATTATTCAGCACTGCCAAAAATAGAGAAGGTTAACCCCGTGAGCGCCAGCTCTTTGTAGTTTTGGCGCAATAGCGCAAAACGCTGTTTACCCTTGTTATCAGATCTCCTCCTAGGTAGTAACAGATATCTAAAATCTAAACTGTGGAAACTGTTCTAAGACAATCTTGAAAAAATATTTGTTTATTTAACTTCCTGGTTGCGCGCGTATGGCGCAAAGTTATTCAAAAGTGTCAAAGTTGTCTGATTTTGATGAAATTTAGTTTCTAGGTAGATTAGAGGGACCTGATTACGAATCTGTGGTTTTTTACTTATAACTCAAAAACCGTAAGAGATAGTATAGACAATATATGAACAAAAAAAGACCGTCTTGAAAAGACCTACATTTTGAGTCCAAGAAGTGCATGATTCGAATGACCGGTTTTGAAATGGCGGTTGAAACAGGTTTTTGCGAAATTCTTTTCTATCAATAACTTGAAAACCTTAACAGATAGTATAATAGACATGTATATGTTAGAGGCAATAGGTATAATCAGGCATTAAGCTTAAATCCTAGGCAATAAGATAATATCTAGTCATTAGTGTTAATGCCTAAATAGAATTTGGCATTAAGCTTAATGCCTAGGATTGAGGTCAAATGCCTGATTTTTTTCCATGAAAATCATTCTTATTGCCTGACCAGATAATCTGATACATAATGAAAAGAAAAAGGGTAGGGGCTATAAGGTGCTTATTTGGCCCAAATTTGTCATGAAAATAAATTTGTAGAACAGATCAAGTGTATACTGTAATTAATTAAAGTTATGTATGATTGTATAAAAACAAGCTGAAATATACATGGCATCATCAACATGACATCACAATTATTGGTTAAATGACGTCATAATTTCGGGAAAAGCTGTAAACGGCCAAAATTTACAAAAATTGAGACCAGTTTATCAAAAAATTAAATGCCTCCGCATGCCTCCACCAAAAAGATATTTCACATGCTTGAATATTGTGTCATTTTACATATTTTTGCCAAGTTTCATTTTGGTGGAGGGATGTGGAGGCATTCAAATTTAGCAAAAACCAATGTAAAATTGGACATTTTTCAAAATTTTGGACAAAATCTATGAAATAGTCTATTTTAAAGACCTGTGTAAAGAAAGACACTAAACTCACAATGCCATAATTGCCAATTCCTTGGTTTGCATTATTTCAAGAATGCAAATTAAGCATAGTTAGTTCAAATAAAAGGCACTGATATTATGGGGCCAAAATAGGGTCTTAGAGCCCCTACTCCTTTGAAATTAAAGGTTCAATACATGTATTAATAAATTTAGCTGAAATAGTATTTCTTTGGAAAGTAGTAGGTAGCCCAATTTCGAACAAAATCAAATATTATTTAGTTCTAATATTTTTGTATTTTAGCTCACCTGGCCAAAGGCCATGTGAGCTTATGCCATCACTATGTGTTCGTCATGGTCCGTCGTCCGTTAAACTGTTACAGATTATATAATAAATATATATATATTCATTATCAGTAATTAAAGAGCTTGACTTTAAGACAAAGGTCAAAGGTCATAGGTTAAGACAAAGGTCAAAGGTCATAGGTCAACTTAACGGGAAAGACCTGAACAAATGGCACTTTAATTCTTATTTCTTATTTGTTAATACTTAATTTTTATTTCTTAGATGTTAATACAATATACTTAATTCTTATTTCTTATATGTTAATTCTTAAATCTTATTTCTTATATGTTAATACTTAATTCTTATTTCTTATTTGTTAATACTTAATTCTTATTTGTTAATACTTAATTCTTAATTCTTTTTTGTTAATACTTAAATTCTTATTTGTTATATGTTAATTCTTAAATCTTATTTCTTATTTGTTAATACTTTATTCTTATTTCTTATTTGTTAATACTTTATTCTTATTTCTTATTTGTTAATACTTATTTCTTATTTGTTAATACTTATTACTTATTTGTTAATACTTTATTCTTATTTATTAATACTTAATTCTTATATGTTAATACTTAATTCTTATTTGTAAATACTTATTTTTTAAAACTTATTTTTAATTCTTATTTCTTTATAAAGAAGCAGAGGTACATGTAACAAGAAATACTGTGAGTGAGCTCACAAAAGGATACCCCCCGCTTCATATTGGACTCAAATCTCAAGTTCAGTTATCTCCCCTCAATGATAACAAAGAGCATTACAAATTCTTCATACACATCTACAGATGATGTACTTCCTTCATGTGAAGTTTCATCAAAATCTATCAACCCGTTTAGGAGGAGTTTCGCTTACAGGGTCTCCCATTGAATAATGTATTTAAAAGGTCTAAGTCCAATTATCTCCCCTGAATGATTTCAGAGTGCGATGAAAATTCTTCATGCACATCTACATATTATGATGTACTTCCTTTATGTAAAGTTTATGATGCTGTATACCAAATATCAAGTGGCTGTGATTTATAGTTGCTGAGAAAACTGTTACAAAAATTTTCTACTAATTGGAGTATTGTCAAAAATTAACTAAGTCGGTAAACAGGAAGTAGGTGAGTGACAGACATAAAATCACATCCCACCTTATGGGACCCCACCCTGATGCGATATACCAAATATTAAGTGGCTGTGATTTATAGTTGCTGAGAAAACTGTTACGAAAATTTTCTACTATTGGACATATTGTCAAAAATTAACTAAGTCGGTAAACAGGAAGTAGGTGAGTGACAGACATAAAATCACATCCCACATTATGGGACCCCACCCTGATGCTGTATACCAGCTAGCAACTATCAAGTGGCTGTGATTTATAGTTGCTGAGAAAACTGTTACGAAAATTTCTTCCCCGCCCGTCCGCCCGACATTCACCATTTTATAACCCGGATTTTTCACTCTGTGAAATCCGGCCAAAAATCCATCAAGCGGTTTAAGAGGAGTTGCGCTTACGGGGTCTCCCATTGAATAATGTATTATAATGTATTTAAAATGTCTAAGTCCAATTATCGCCCCTGAATGATGTCTGATTGTGATGAAAATTCTTCATGCACATCTACATATGATGTACTTCCTACATCTTAAGTTTCAGCAAAATCCCTCCAGTAGTTTAGGAGGAGAAGTGCTTACGAGTTATGTGGACAGACAGACGGACAGACAGACAGACAGATAGGGTGTTTCCTATATACCCCCCAACTTTGTTTGCGGGGGGTATAATTACTTACTACATATTTCTTATTACTTTTTATTACTTAGGCATTAAGAAAGTAAAAAGCTTTGCAAAGCCCAGCACAATACAACCGCAACAGGTTGAACCCTGCACATTTTAAGCCCAATATGGATAGTCAATTGCTTTGGACACATGCAGCCTATGGTACATGGACTGACAAATGTTTTAGACACATAACTCAAATTCTATGGTGGACTTTCCACACACAATTCACAAGGGAACTAGAATTGTTTTAGGTAACTTAACCTGATATCTCCCCTACATTTTGTGTATTTTACGACCAAAGGTATGAGGTCAAAGAACAAGGTCAACCATGTAACTGTGGACACATTGTCTTGTAGCGACCTTCCTACATGTAACACGAAACATCGACTTAAAGTGATATACCTTCATACCAAATATCTGAGGCCTATTAAAAAAAGTTATTGCCAGGAAAATACTATGGTTCAAAATTTCATCAAAATATGACCTTGAGGTCAAAGGTCAAGGTCAACCATTGTGCTATGTGAAACATAATTTTGTAGTGATCTTACCTATATACCAAATATCTAAAACTTATGTCAAAGGACAAAAAAATGGCCCACACAAGACTATAGTCCTAAATATCATCATAAATGACCTTGAGGTCAAAGATCAAGGTCAACCATGTTGGTACGGGACGTGTCGCCTTGTGGTGACCTAACTACATAACAAATATATAAGGCCTATGTTAAAAGACAAAAAAGTAATGGCACACACAAGACTTAAGTCATAAATGACCTTGAGGTCAAAGGTCAACCATGTTGGTACGCGACACATCGCCTTGTGGTGACCTAACTACATACTAAATATCTAAGGCCTTTGTCAAAAGACAAAAAAGTTATGGCCCGGACAAGACTATGGTCCAAAATTGCACCAATAATGACCTTGAGGTCAAAGGTCAAACATGTTTTTGCGCCACACATCGTCTTGTAGTGACCTACCAACATGCCAAATATCTAAGGCCTATGTCAAAAAACAAACAAGAGGCTCCCAGGAGCCCGAATCGCTCACCTGGTCTTGATGTCCTTTTTATACCTAAATAAGCTGAACATTTAAGCAAGCAACAGTTTTTTCTCTTTCAGCAATAGTTGCCATTCTGTAGGCAAAAAACGTGCAAAATGTAATTATTTCAAGGGCCATCTGAACACTTTGACTCGACAAGGAATTTTGTTAAGAGCTTAATGAACTGACCATTTAAGCAAGCAACAACTTTTCTTTATCTGCTATAGTTTTCATTATATAAGCCAAAAACATGACAACATGTTAATTAAGGGGCTGTAATCCCTATAAGGGGTCATCTGACAACTTCCACCATATGACGACTTTTGTAGAACTTAATGAGCTGAACATTTAAGCAAGCTACAGCTTTTCCCTTTCTGCAATAGTTTTCTTTCTATGGGCAAAAAACACTTTTTTTTACCTTTAAGGGGCTGTAACACCTATAAGGGATCATCTGACAACTTCGACCAAATGGAGACTTTTGTAGAACTTTTGGTGCTGAAGCAGCAGGGTGGCATCAGATTTTATCTATCTCTTATACTTTTTGATTTACAAGCCAAAAACAGTAGTCTACACCCCCCAGTCTATTTTTAGCCACAGAGGCCATGTTTTTTACGAATCAAAAATCGAAACAAAACTTTTGTACAGGACATCCTTAGGATCAACCTTACTAAGTTTCATTAAATTCTGTTCAGTAGTTTTAGAGGAGAAGATTTTTGAAAAATTGTTTACAGAGGACAGACGACAGACCAGGACGGACGCCAAGTGATTGCAATAGCTCACATGGACCCGGGTGAGCTAAAAAGTTATGATCCAGACAAGGCTTTGCTGAGAAGAATAAGAATAAGAAGAAGAAGAAAAAGATGGAGAAGTCATGGTAAAACAATATGTCTCTCTTCAGTGAAGGGAAGACATAATTAATAGACTTCTTAAAAAAAACAGAAACAAAATAAAACCATCTCTTTGAATTGACATTTTGGCCCCTTATTTCTTGAAAATGGTAAGAGATTGAAAAACTCTTTAACAATTGTATGCAGAAATTTTCACAAGGATTCTGATGAAAAAAAGATTTTGAAAATCTGACCAAAAATAAATAACAAGAGGCTCCCAGGAGCCTGAATCGCCCACTTGGCTTGAATGACTTTGTGTTATATCTATGGTTGTATATTTGTATATCTGCAGGTAGCTGGAGTCTTTAAAATAAAAGGTCAGGACAAAAACAACATTGAAAATAAAGGGCAGGACCAAAAAAAATATCCATAGCCCCTCCCATAAAAATCTAATGGTTGCTCCCTACCTAGGTAAAAACTGGCATGCCAGATATTTGTCTGACCTGGGAAAATTGGGTAAAAATTCGCGTTAGTTCCAAATGAAAAACTTTTTTATTTTTTAAACTAATAAAATGCCACCCATGGGCTTAATTGTTGAAGGAGAAATAAAGACACTTAAGATTGTTAAGGTTTCAATTATTTAAAGACAAACTGCCAAAAAAATAACAAAAAGACTGCTAAAGTGGAAAATGTAGGTCACAGTAAGTGACCCTGAAATGTTTTAATTTACCTGTTTAGACTTCAAAATCTTGTGCTTCTTCTTTTTCACTCTTTCATTTTGAATTTCAGTTACAAGTTTTTTTAACTTAGACTTTCTCACTTCTTCTGAAAATTGTTCCTGAAAATATAATATAATACAATTACAAAGGATCCGATGTAACTAAAGGTCCTGTCAAAACATTGAAAGAAGAGGCTGCACACAAAAATTCAGATCATTGAATGTTACGAAAATTTACTTTAGGGCAGATTTTGGGAGAAACAAGAGAACCCTAGGGGCATGAATTGCTCAACTGGTATCCACGTAATAAAGGACATCCATTGAACTATAATATTTTGCAAAGTTATAGATCTTAATTAAAAGCAACTTAGCCTTTCCTATTCACAATAAAAAGCTATGCCGAGTGCAGCATGATAGGACCGCAACAAGTTAAACCTAAACCGTGTACATTGGAGGCCAAATTTGGATAATCTATTGCTTTGGTCACATGCAGCCAATGGTGAACTTACAAAGCTTTTTGACACATGCATCCTGTGGTGGACTTTAATATGCATATTTGACACATATATATTTACATTAACATTTTTCATTGACATTTGACACGTTTTAGCCCCTTTTGGCCCTTTTTCTAAAATGGTAAGGACCACAAACCCAAAATGCAATAAAAAGCGTCCTTTAGTTATTATCATCATATTTAAACTTGATAACAATTGGCTGGCCCAAATTTCTTGTGTAGAACCATTTGCCTTGACCAACTTTTATAAATGTCGTTTTTGCCCTTTCAACCCCTAATATCTCAAGAACAGTAAGAGATATTGCAAAACGCAGGCAGGGATTTTCACAACAATTCCAATGAAAAAAGAAAATGTGAAAAAATGAATAAAATTTGTTTTACTTAAAAAATGAAGTAACTCATCGTCATCAGAATATTTTTCTCCTTGTTCTTTATTTACATAGATAATTTTTGGAAGGCGAGTGGCAAAATTGGTAATTATTTTCAAATTCACATCGAACCTGTATAATTGTGCACGTGAAATTATGATAAGCATATCCGGACAAAAAAAATCAATATCAGCAATAGGCAAATAGGCAAATTTTTTGTGGGAACTTGCTACTCTCTGCTCTCGTTCCCGCTACGAGCTGTGCTCGCTATCATAGTGAAATTTCATTGCTTTTGGATTCCTAGAACTAAAGTTATCGTGTATACACTAATGTTAACAGACAACAACAACAACGGCATCATACCATTATACGTCTGCAATTTTTTAGAGGTCGTATAAAAAATGACCTTTTTTATGGCAAGCCAAAGTGGACAAAAGTCCATATCTATTAATATTAATAATTATTTATTAATATTAATAAATATTTATTAATATTAATAATTCAAATTTTTAATATTAATAAATCAAGATGGATTTATTGATATTAAAAAAGGATTTATTAATATTAGAAAATGATTTATTAATATTAAAAAATGATTTATTAATATTAATAAATCATTTTTAATATTAATTATTCAACGGTATTTATTAATATTAATAATTCATTTTTAAATATTAATAAATCATTTTTTAATATTAATAAATCATTTTTTAATATTAATAAATCATTTTTTAATATTAATAATTCATGGAATTATAAATATTAAAAAATGAATTTTTAATATTAATAAATGAATTTTTAATATTAATAAACGAATTTTTAATATTAAAAAATGATTTTTTAATATTAATAAATCAATTTTAAAGCGTTTCAAAGACAATTCAAATAATTTCTGAGATCACCCCAAGCAATGTTCTGTTCTGTTCTATAGATTTCTCCACTGATTGGAGACCATTGAAATAATTAATTGTATCAGGAATGGTTTCATCAGATGTAATAGTCTAAATATTGACGAACGTTATATCCTTGGCATGGTAACTTCAGCTATAAGTATAATAAAATTTGGAGACTTAAATTTCACAACATTGTCCTTAGAAGTTCACCCTAAAAAGAATACACAATGACAGTTTATGACGATTAAGTCGAAAGTTTGTCTCAGAATGGCGCTTCGCTGGATGTGCAGGTCGTAGCAAAACCCTCTTGCAATGGATTCAATGCTATTGTTAGATGTCATTGGTACAGGATCTGCTAAAAGGTCATTTATTACATCTTGTCCGAGACTGCTTTCTAGCGCAGCATAAATAAAGTTAAGAAATCTAGATCTAGTCTGATCATGTGACGAACAAACCGTGAAGAAGTGAGTTCAATCCTAAATGCCATAGTCACATAGAGGGCGAACTGGTTATGTCGCATAATGGCTAGTTGACTGAAGCTTATAAACACCAAGCAGTAATCTCTTTTTTATTGATGCTCTAATGACAGAGGTTGGTTTATGTCCACACTGAGCCCATATAAGGTTGGCCTTTCCACTTTCTATTTTATCAATGTTCATGTATTTAAGTGACGGTCTGCTGTGTTGCCTGATACTTCAAATACTTTTCCCATTGTAAGTTTATTGCTCTGGTTTTTAGTTTTTTCCAGGCACCCTTTGATGGTATGTTACTGAGAAAGTAGGCCGCGCCATCTATCTAGGATCATACATGTAAGTAGTAACAAACCAATGTGAGGATGATGAGTTCATTGCTAGTTGTCGAAAGGCAAGTTCATATTCAACGGTATCTTTGTTACAAATAATGTTTCCAAAGGTACATACATTTTTTTTTGTAAGTATGGTGCACTTGTCGATCTCAGTAGTTATAGGTAGTTGGCCAATAGCTTAAGTAAGCAGCAGCATCAGATGTTCTTTTGGGAAGGTATTGGATTTGTTTAAGCTAGGTATTGTTTAAAGTACATTACAATGGAGTTGAGGTCCTTTGTGGCGATTCTTACTCTCTTTAGCCGTAGATCAGACTAGGAATGATAAAAATATATATATTATGTGTATTGAGACTGTTGGACAAAGGCCATTGAGACCATGTTACCCTGCACCCATGAGTAAGTAGGAAGTCTTTCTAGCTAGACTGATACGTTCGTCAGCTACAAGTTTGTTGGTGAACTTTGATGTGTTGTCTCTTGTTATACCCAGATGGGTAGCCGTTTCTGAGGTTGGCACTACTCTTCCATTCATTGAAACTTTAGTTCCTCTTGGAGTCAAGGTTGATATAAATGTCTTATTCTACCTAATAACTGTAATACCACTGTTTTATATTTTGACTGATTATATAAATTCATGTACTTTATACCAGTTAAAAGGTTCAAATATTTATTTGTTATCTATGTCATTAAATCATAATTGTTTGTTATGTCATTGCCCCTCGAGGGCCCTTAATTGGTCAATAAACTTGTATTCTTGTATCAGCATTGGGTATACCAAAGTGTACAATTTACAATTGATGATTTAGTTGCACTTATGACATAATGCTCACGGTTAGCTGTTTTATGTCAAGAATTGGGTCTTTCGTTGATGATTTAGGGATTGGTTTTGAAACTTTTGTATTGTATTATAAGTCTTGGGCCAATGCAAGATGGTAAGCAGTGACCTATGGTCATGTTGAAGACTGCTTGCTGTTTTCCGTTGTGATTTTTTGAATTGCTGTTTGTTTATGTTTGTTGTGTCGCGTACACTTATTCCACATCTCAATATCGTCTAGCATATTCTGGATGTCTCACAGTATACATGACCAATAAAACTTCCCAGTCTATATTCTTTTAAAATGTTTAGGAGCGGGTTGATATATACTTTGTATGCAGATCAATGGTGACCATACGCCTCCCTGTCTGATGCCTTGCTGTTCTTTAAATGATGTTAGGTTTCACCTTCCCATTGTACACAGCATTTGAGGTCCTTATACCATTCATTTAGAAAACCCAGAGCCTGCCTCTAATGTTGGTTAAGTGGACCTTTCAAATCAGAGAGTTATGATTCAGACCATTATTAGTTTTCTGAGCATCTAGAAAAGCTATGGACAATGGTTGTTTAGCATCCCTCACTTCAGTGATATAGTTCTGTGACTATGATAGAGCGACGTTGGATGGAGCACACCCTTTATTGAAGCTTCTTTGTAGCTTACTTTTGTATGGTGCAATAATAGGATCTGAGCGTTTTGTAGAATTCCAAGATTTTGCCAAAAATGTTATAGCTACTGCAATCTTTCTTTATGAGTTGGGTTAAGAAATGGGGTTTCCTTTCCGTTTGTATACTGAAGTAGCTTTTGCCAGACGAAAAACATCGGGAATACAACAGACTTAAAAAATCATATTGATAAGGAATGTAAATATTGTGCATAAGGACTTTCCACCATATTTGAAGTGTTCCTCAGCCTTAACATGCTATCTACAGATTTTCCTGTCTTAAGCTGTTTAGCGAGTTTATGGTTTTTTTTACATTTTCTTGGTCTTTCAGCACGACAGCTAGGCGGAATTTTAAGGAGTTAATTTACTTGCTGCTTAAGGTTGTCAGCAATGATTGAATTGTGGAGTATAAAAATGTCCAGGGAGAATCTCAAAGTAATATGAAAATAACAAAACGTTTTGGGGACTATGATGGGAATTATTAATATTAAAAAATGAATTATTAATATTAAAAAATGAATTATTAATATTAATAAATGATTTTTTAATATTAATAAATGATTTTTTAATATCAATAAATGATTTTTTAATATCAATAAATGATTTATTAATATTAATAAATGTCATAGATTTATCAATATTAATAAATGAATTTTTAATATTAATAATACATTTTTTAATATTAAAAAATCATTTATTAATATTCATAATTAATTTTCTAATATTAATAAATGAATTATTAATATTAATAAATAGAAAATATTGATATTATTAATATTAAAAAATGATTTTTTAATATTAATAAATGAATTATTAATATTAGAAAATGAATTATTAACATTAAAAAATGATTTATTAATATTGATAAATATGCACTTTTGTCCACTTTGGCTTGCCATATTTTTTGTTTTTGTTGGCAAATTTGAATTTTGGGGGAAAAAAGGGGGAGGGGGAATTTCAATTTGCTTAATAATGATAATTATGATATTTAAATGACTTAAAATGGTCTTGGTGGTCATATTGAGATGATTTAATCATAAAAGGTCATTCAAGGTCATACATGTATGTATATGGCGTACAAAGAATCGATACAATTTTCACAAAAATCAAGACGGCTTGAAAATAAAAAAAAATATATGTTTTTTTTTTGTATAATCTACCAGAAGAACTCCTGGCCGACATCATATCAAAAAAAAAGATCTGTAAAAAATGTTTTAAATAATTGAATAAGGCTGAAAAATTGACTTGAAGATAAAAGCCATTGTCCTAGAAAATGACCTTTTTTGTTTTTGTTGATATGACCTTGACCTTTATAATTTTGGATGTACCATAGGTCACCTAAAATGAATGGTGAAAATTTTGAGGTTCTACGACTAACAGTTTTAAAAATAGAAATTTTTACATTTTTGACAATTCGCGACTCAAAATTGCATATCCATGATACTTTTCGAAAAACTTTTTAATGGGTGACAAAACATGGCCAGGAGTGAGGTAACAATTTCAACAGTCTTCAGAATTTTTATATCGGTTACAGTTTTTGAATTTATCTGCAAACGTTTTCCGGTCTGGAGCAGATAACTCTGTTACTAAACAAGAGTTAACACTAAAGTATGTCTCGCCTGCCGGCACCATCATAAACAAATATTCTTTCTTACTTCCACTATATTTTGAATTTATGTGGATTTTCAGTTTCTGAGATCAAAAGATGTTTATAGAACTCAAACATTGCAAATATATGCAATAAAAATAATCAAAGTCACTCAACCGGAAAACCAAGGTCAAGGTCAAAAGATGGGGATGCAACTGTGCTACGCTACTACTGGGGCATATGCATACCAAGTTTCATCAACCTTGTACCTATAGTTCTTGAGATATGGAGGTGCTCGCAAAACTTTTCCATTGCTATTATAGGTATTGAAAATTGTCAAAGTCACTCTACCGGAAAATCAAGGTCAAGGTCAAAAGATGGGGATGCAACTGTGCTAAGCTACTACTGGGGCATATGCATACCAAGTTTCATCAACCTAGGACCTATAGTTCTTGAGATATGAAGGTGCTCGCAAAACTTTTCCATTGCTATTATATGTATTGAAAATTGTCAAAGTCACTCAACCGAAAAATCAAGGTCAAGTTCAAAAGATGGGGATGCAACTGTGCTAAGCTACTACTGGGGCATATGCATACCAAGTTTCATCAACCTAGGACCTATAGTTCTTGAGATATGGAGGTGCTCATAAAACTTTTTCAAAAAGTTAACGCCGCCGTCGCCGCCGCCGGTAAAGTAACACCTATGTCCCGCTCTGCTTCGCAAGCGAGACAAAAAATCAGTTTCACAGGGTCCGTCAAGGTGAGTCAAGGTTTGACCGACTAAAGGTCGTAAGTATTGAAATTATATGTCGCGACACTTTTTATACATTGGGCGCAGAAATTTTTTTTTGAAAGTGTCAATAAGAAATACAGTAAGGTCTTCCCTTTGGAAAGGGAAAGACCTTAATTATCAGAAGAAATACAATAAGGTCTTTCCACTTTAGTTGGAAAGACCTTAATAATAATAAGAACTGAGCAAAAACAACATGTCTCCAAACTTCATTTGGGGGACATAATGATAAGATCTTAAGTCATAGTAGTTATTTTTATTTTGAGTTCATTTTCTAGAACATTCATTTTGGGAAAAGGTGCCTGGGACGAATGAGCATTAAAAAGGAAAATGCATAAAAAATTGAATAAAACTTGTTTAATTAAAATACAAGAGGCTCCCAGGAGCCTGAATGGCTCACCTGACTTTAATGCCTAAATTATAAGCCTATTGATATTGAAAGCGTCATAAAGTAAAAGGTTTAACCGAATGCTGCATAATATATACTATACTATAGATGTTTTGCAACACTGCCAATATGAAAGAACATATTGTGATAACTTTTTTATTGTGTTGGAAAAATGTTTGAAAAATTGTTAACAGACAACAATGACGACGGACGCCAAGTGATGGTATAAGCTCACATGGTCCAGGTGAGCTAAAAAAAGTAGTAATAAACTCATCGTCATCAGAATATTAATCATTCTCCTTGTCCTATATTAACAAAGATTATTGAAGGCGACTAGCAAAATTGGTAATTAAAAACTGCGGACATTCAACTGGCTAAATAATCTTCAATGATGATGTGTATATATATGTCCTTCATTTTGACTTGGATAAAACCATGTTAAGGTTCCACTAAAGTCAAAATCTAGGACATGCATGATTTCCTATTTAAAAAGAATTATACAGAAAAATTAAAAACAATATATAACATATCAACTTTAAAAACAAGTTTTAAGCTTTATATCTAGTGCAAGCTAGTGATATTTTGTTAGAAATTTCATTTAAATTAACACTATACTGATTTTTTTTTTACAAAATTTCACAAAAGTCAAACGCACCATAACTTGGCCTAAGAATTTTTCAATTTTATCTTATTTAAATACATTTTTCTAACAAAACACATCTATAACTTGCACTAAATGTAACAGAAAGGAATCAATTGAAGTAATTTTTAAAGCAAAAGCTGTTTTTCATAATATTCCTGACTAGGTAGATCACAGGGACTTGTTACGAAAAAAAAATTAAATATCTCTATATAAAAAACCACAAGGGAGGAATCTCCATGTCATAATACCGCATACTGCAATTTTTCAATCTCATTTTAAACTATCTAGTCATTCGTAATATTTGGTAAAACTGGCGTGCCTTTGAAGATAAATGAATATATTTTCAGGATATCTACTTCATTATTCACTTACTTTTATTTAAACTTCACTACGATGACACTTTTTGTGAAAATTTACTCGTGCGAAATCTCCTTCCATATTTTTTTACGACCCAATTCTTAATCTGCGATTTGATTGGTCGATAAGTAGGTGGAGGTATTATTATCTCTTCCGAGAATCGGAGCACCGCACCTTAACCAATCAAATTACGGTGCTCCGATACTCGGAAAAGAAAATAATACCTCACCTACTTATCGACCAATCAACTCGCAGATCAAGAATTGGGTCGTAAAAATATGGAAGGAGCTTTCGCACGAGTAAATTTTCACAAAAAGTGTCATCGTAGTAATGTTTAAACAAAAGTAGGTGAATAATGAAGTAGATATCCTGAAAATATATTCATTTATCTTCAAAGGCACGCCAGTTTTACCAAATATTACGAATGACTAGATAGTTTAAAATGAGATTGAAAAATTGCAGTATGCGGTATTATGACATGGAGATTCCTCCCTTGTGGTTTTTTATATAGAGATATTTAATTTTTTTTTCGTAACAAGTCCCTGTGGGTAGATCAATTCTTTTCAATTTTACATATAGGAAATGCAAGTCCCAGATGTTGACTTTAGTGGAACCTTGTAAATTTTTGTCCGACACGTCACTTGGAATGATGTATAACTTAATCAATGATTACTTACAATTTACAGATCTTAGCAGTGAAAAGACTGTACTCCTGGCTTAGTTAATGTTTTGCATGCAAGTGACGTTTCTTGGCTCGCATTTCACAACAACCATTTATTTGACAAAACGAATTTATGGTGGTGACTAAAATGAGTAACCGGTTACACATTTTAGTCACTGAAAAATCGAAAAATGGCTAACAAATCTTTAAAAAAAATTCGTTGACGTAATGATTTTCATGTCCAAGCGATTGTCAAATTTTACAAAATTGCCCGAACAAAGCTTGATTTTGAGGCCGAAATGCAATGAATGAAGAAAAATTTGGCGGTTTTGGAAAAGAAATTCATCCGTGAAACGAATTATATAGGAAAAGGTATGAGATCAATGATTTATTAAAAGAAAATCATATTGAAGAAAAGGGGTTGGTGAAAGTAGTATCTCCCTTGTGTTTTTTTCGTACCGCACATTGACTCTAACAAAATATGATATAGGGGAGCAAGCCCCTGTGACCAAACTTGTGATTATCTATCGAGCATAAATTTTAAATTTTAAATTGTGCCAATTGTATTTCCACCAAAAATCAGCTCAATATTTACATGCATTTGGAAAAAAAAAGTCTAGAAAACTTATTTTCATAAAATTTCAAAGTCCAAGGGCCACAATTTCAACGGACCGAAACTCAGTCATGATGATGATGCAAAAACCAAAAAATCAGCTCAATACCAGCAAGCATGTGGAAAAAAGTCCAGCAAACTATTCAAATGCAACATTCTGCAGCATGTGGAAACAAGTCTGGAAATCTTTCTTGACGGACGGACAGACAAGAGTAAACAATATACCCCCAGCTATAGTTGCAGGAGCATAAAAATCCTTTCTTTTAGAGCAACATTCATAAAAATAGTTGAAAAAATACTTTTTAACATGGTGTCACTTATTAAAACATCTACATTTTGTGTACCAAAAACCATGCTATAGCCTACGTGCACACGTGTGTACCCGGAGCCAACAGGCTACGGATACAGGTGTATAATCGAAGCCATTACCTTTAAAAAATATTTGGGCCCGAGGATGTTGGTCCGGACCCGGGTTACTCGTTTAAGTCACCACCCGAGTTCGGCCTAGGAAATTAGTATTTGAGATTCACTTGCCCGAATCCTTGATTTCAAGTTTTTGTTCTATTTATCCAATAAAAATTTCCTCCAAATTTCACTTGCCCGAAAGGATTTTTACTGGCAAGGGGCAAGCGGGCCAGTGCTAATTTCGCAGACTGCAAGTTTATTATAAGAATATGATTGGCCCCATGCAGACCTCCTGTAGTACTTTCAAATCATATCATGATAAAGATGTACGTGACCTACAAGGCCCTAACTGATTACCTCCGATGAAAGAGGAGGCAGTACCAGAAGGCGGGGGTGTGGGGGCCACCCAAGCCCCCAGAAGCTTTGGATTTTCCAAAAAAAAAAAACCAAATGCAGCTTTCTTGCAAATCCTGATACCATTTTTATTATCAATTAAAGGTAGTTGTTATAATAAAAAGATTAACGAGAAGGTGCTTAATGCAATCTATATTCATATACTTTCCTTAGTTTAAATTGCAAAAATCTTTAACATCAAACTTTTATGACTTTAAACTAGAAACTAAGATGTTTTTTAACAAGACCCACCATTGGGTGGTACTAAGGCCACTAATATGCTTATCTATGTCTTTAACCCCGAAAACTAAGGGAGCAAAAAAACACGAAGAAAAGGATAGTGATTCTGTTTGTATGGTGCACCCATAGAGTTATGATATATCATAACTCCATGGTGCATCCCATGGTGAATGTGTTAACTTCTCTCTCAGATAAGGACCATAAGGATACATATTGGGCATATATTGTTTGGTTTTCATTGCCTATCTTAACTATTAAGACCGGTAACAACATTGCAAAACTCAGAAAGACACGTACATGACGTAATGGTATTAGATCGAATTGAACAAAAACGAAAACTGAATCTTCCAACAGTCAGTAAAAAGATAGACTGACAAACTGACAGACAAGTTAAATGCAGTATTTGAAACGACAACATATTGTTAGAAAATCTAGAAAAAAGATATTTAACATAAGTATGAAGTTATTTGCAAATATATATAAAAATGTAGTAGTCACTTTAAAACTATTACAGTCATTCATTTATTAATGAAGAAAACAAATCAAGCTTTCTTGCAAATCCTGATACCACCGTGCGGGTTCCGGGTGGGATAGCCAACCCTTTCATTAGAATTAATTTACAAAACAATCATAGCTTGGGTGTAAATTACTCATTAACCAAGCCAACTTTGACTTTGTTTCTAGCAATAAAAACAGAAAATTCTCATGACTTGCATAAAATTTTCGTAAAGAAAACATCAAAATTCTTAAAATATATTTTTTACGGTTTAGACCTGAAAAATACAAAAGAGCAATTAAAAAACATACAAAACATCCAGTTCCTCATGTTCCTCTGAAAGATCGGTACGAAACGACTCACCTATTTTTAAAATCGGTACGAAACGACCCGGTACGAACAAGTTTAGGTACGAAACGACCCTAGGTACGAACGGGTTTCGGTACGAACAGTCCCGAGACCACTGTGTGCAGAACTTTTACGGAGTTATCAATTTCATTATTAAAAATGCATCAGAGCCTAAAATCATATAACCCATGAACGGTTTCACGGTAGCTTAAAAAAACATTCCCAATAGCAATCATCTGTATGATGCTACTGCTATTTAATAAGACTTTAGTTATATTAGTATAAAAACTTTTAAAGTTTTGAATGGAACAATCAAAATGATGTTTGAAGACAGATTCAAACATGAAGTGGAGATCGATACGAAGCAATCCTCTCTTTTTTTGAAAACTGAAAAGGCAGCTGCCTCCTCTGCCTCTATGTAATTTACGGCCTCGACCTATATCAGTGACAATATATAGTCCCTGCCTAAATATATCGTTACCAGGCTGATCTGAAAGTGTAACAGACGGACGGACTAACAAACAAAGAGACGAAACATATATATGTCTATAGGTTATAATCACATACAAGCTCGATTAGTTGAATTGAAAGTCTTAAATACTTACGTCATTATCTTCAGATTCACTCTGCGGCTCTATGTTCTCGGCCATGCTGTTCGTTTGTTCAAGTTCCCGCCCCAAAAAGTTATTTTTAAATAACTAATGAATACTAGTAACAAATTAATAATGAATAAGTGATAACAATTAAGTAATAACTGATAACAATTAAGTAATAACTAATAAGAATTAACTAGTAAGTAGAAAATGAAACAAACAATGATTTTAATACGCTATTGTGTATTTTACTGGCTCTGTATAGTCTAGGTCGGGATAAATACATGTATGCAAACTTTTACAACGCAATTATCCTACAATAAATGAATCCTTCGTCAGAATAAGAATATAACAATAACTCGTAACTTCTAACTAATAAGTCATAACTCCTAACTCCTAACTCTTAACTCCTAATTCTTAACTCCTAATTCTTAACTCAAAATGTCCCTCCAGGGCTTCCGTAATTTTTTGATCATCACAGGAAGTATGAGTTTTGTCTTGGGACTGAATTTCGGAAACACGAATGCAATTTTTATTTGAATTTATACAACAGGTTCATCAAAATGTTAAAAGATAGACACACAGAACTCAATTTCTTCCTGGAAAAACTTTCATTGTTTGGCATTTCGACGAATCAATATACATGATATAAGAAAACACAACCAAAACAGCAATAGTAAACCCACTGCAAAGTTCGAACTAAAACAAAATTACAGATGTGAATCTTTTAATTGCTTTATATAACATTTATTCCAATTCTTTGCTGTTTATATGGATAAGGTGTAAAAGGTTCTTTTCAGACCAAGAAAAGTAGTTATAAAAGCTAATAATACCATACTTTTCCTTCTCAAGCATTCGGTGTAAAATCCACCTCATGTGAATTTCATCATCTATTTTAAGGACTTCAACATATTTCCATTTGTGTGAATAAATATCGTCAACTTTAATGTTGTATGTAGTTTTACCATATTTTATGTTTTCATCATATAGTTCAGATATCAATTCCTCATACATGTAGAATTTGTCAGAAATGCCAAACAATGAAAGTTTTTCCAGGAAGAAATTGAGTTCTGTGTGTCTATCTTTTAACATTTTGATGAACCTGTTGTATAAATTCAAATAAAAATTGCATTCGTGTTTCCGAAATTCAGTCCCAAGACAAAACTCATACTTCCTGTGATGATCAAAAAATAGATCTCTCAACCATCTGAAAGATCTTAAATATAACATGAAATAGTCTTTTATAGAATTCTCCAAATAAGTCGAGTATAAAATCCCTTTATCATGTCTTCTTACACTTTCAAAGCATTTCCTCGCCTGGCTTACGATAAGTTCTATATATCTATATCCATACTTCACTCGACAAAAAGGATGTAATATCTTGTGTCTATTGAAGTTAAAAAACTGGTTGTAGAGAAGCAATTCAACAACTTTTCTTTTTGGTCGAATATACTTTACTTTTAATTCATTAAACCACTGTACAACCTGTTCTTGGCCATACAGATCTGCTAAAAAGAAAGGCGTCAATTTGTCTCTGTTTGCACATTTGACACAATTTACTCCATAATACAACCAAGACTTTTTGATAAATCGTAATAAACCTTTTACTGAAGCAATATGAATTATGCGAAGATTTTTACTATTTCGTTTACAAACGTAGTCTCTTGTTTTAGCTTTACTTTGATTGTTATACATTGCTTCTAAAAGCATTTCTGCAACTTGATCATGATCAATAAAATCGGTTTTGCTATTAACCTCAAAAGGAGCTTTTTGCACAGCAATATGTAGAGCTGATTTTCCATTTCTTGATAAATGAGAAGCATTTAAACCTTTTTCTAACAAAAATGATGTCACTAAGATATTTCCTTGCAATGCAGATAAGTGTAGCAAATTCAATCCTTTCTCGTCATAACACTCATCCAGTGTTTTTGCTTCATATTTACGCAAATTATTCTTAAACAGACGTAGGATATTCGTCCATTTCGTGTTGTTTTTTTGGCCAAGTATTCTGTGAAAAAACGAATTTCCTTTATTACAGTTGATCAATTCTTCTATATCGAATTCTTTGAGAATTATATCCGCAAAATTAGACCCTCCATAATCAATAAGGTGATCGATAATTGTTTTGTTTCTTTTAACAGCTAAACTCAATTCTTCTTTTGCAAACAGATCTAGTAAATATAATGGATACATCCGAGAACTTTTTATGGCAAAATAAATCATCTCGTTCATGTTGAAAAAATCGGATAAAGTCAGATTCCTTCCCTTCAAACTGAATAGTAAAAAAGAGAGGCTCAATTCATGTTGAGAAAGATAGGTATACTTTCTTTTATCGCACGTAACGATAAAAAGGTCAGAGGTACAGTTTTCATCATTGGTTTCAATAAAAGCTTCACCTGTCATAGGCATGTTTTTAAATAGCCTTTCAATTGGCCTCTCGCCTTTCTTATCTTTTGACTGCAACAACGTTTTGATATCCGCAACTTCAATATATGCGAATGCATACTTAAAACCAAAATAATGCCCTTTTTCCCCTGCATAATGGAGAAAATTTGATCCAAGATCATCAATGTGCAAGAAGTTATATTTGTACTTGTCATAAGTTATAAATATTTCAAGCGTAATTATATCATCTTTAAAAGGATCGATATCTGTTGCAGCCATCATAGCATGTGCAAGAACACTGCGGTTAAGTTTATCAAACTCTCCCGGTACTGTTTTCAGATCAGACATTACGCCGTCAGTTATAACATGTTTGTAAAAGGCAAAAAACGTAGATCTACAAATGGCAGAGAAATGATAGGCGGATGAACCATTAGATGATACGACACTAAAATTTTGATGAAAATGTCTTGCTATACCCACATAGTCATGATTTCCGTGACAAAAAGCATAATGGAGCGGCACCGCACCGCCTGAATCCTTCATATCCCAGCCTGAATATTTATTTTTTATCATTAAAAAAGTAAACATGTCCTTATTACCTTTTGAAGCCAAAATATGAATGGGAAAAGCCCCTAATTGACATTTGTCGTCGTTGTATTGTTTAGTTTCATACACACTTAATCGTTCAGAAAATAAAATTGTATCTGTGTACGATTCTGGGCATTTTTCTGTCATAAGCGTCTGATTTTGTGTAAACAGTGCCTTGAAAATGTCTGTTTGATTGTGTTCGATGGCGGTTATCAACGAGCTTTTGCCAACGTAGTTAAGACAGTGTAGAGCGTTATCAGACTGTTGTAAGAGAAGCTGAACTATCTGAAGATGTCCTTGTCGTACGGCGGCATTAAGGACTGTGTCACATGATATCAGCCGCCAATCATCATAGAGTATGGTTTTCAAGCGAAATGAACTATCTAAACGCAATATGTCAGTAATATGTCTCTGCTGTAACCTGTTTACAAGTTGTGGTATCCAGTAAAATGGCTGGCTGCATGGTAAACACGTGTCTTTTACATCATGTTTTAGCAGTAGCTCTACAATTTGAAAATGTCCCATTTTACTAGCTTTATAAAGAGATTCCAAATCGGACATATTTGAGTCATAGTTCAGTAGTAGTTTTAATATATCTAAATGTCCATTTTCAGCAGCAAGATGAAACGCATTTAAATGCATCATATTTATAGAATGTAGAATCTCTTTGTTGTGTTCTAAAATCACTTCAACGACCTTTCTATGTCCGTATTGAGCTGCAAGGTGTAATGCATTATATCCACAGTGATAAATATATTTGCAATGTTTTATCACATCGTAACCTTCGTAAACACTATAATACCGGAAATTTGTATCATACACACTTTCTGGTGTCAAAACCGCGACTTTATGAAAGAAGTGAATATCTGCTCCGTTATTCAATAGACATTTTAAAGTATCATCATTTCCACTTTTGGCAGCAATAAGGACTAGAGAATATCCGTCGTTGTCTGTTTCGTTGATTGCTTTTACAAAATCTAAATTTCGGAGTAAAAGGTCCATAGTTAGATAGTCATTATATTCTGATGCAACATTACCAAGCAGATCAATTGCTTTTATCTCACCTCCATGTAGCAAATCACGAACATATTTTAAAAATAGATTTTCATATTCTTGAGTTTTACTTTTAGCTACATGGTGAAGGAGCTCAGAGATGCTGTTTTTTGATGTTTTATTTAGATTGAATGAATTAAATAACTCCTGAGCAAAAAGTCGATGACCATTTCTGATATTTACATAAAACATCGAATGTCTCCTTTCAGTATTTGTCAAAAAGTCAACAATAGATTTATGAAGAAAAGATATTTTTCCATTCTCGGATTTCGTAAAATGATCAAGTTCTTTTCTGATCATAATCTGAAAACGTTTAATTCTATCTAACGGTATTTGAGAAATTTTTATCAGATCTTTTTCGGTTATTGGTGAATGCAAAGTACAAAGAACTTCAAACACCTGAATAAAGTCAGAAAATGTAGTCTCTTTTCCGTAAAATACTCTTTCAAAGTTTATTTCGTATAACTGTTCCAAAGACTTCGGAATTTTTTGAAATTCATAGGAATTATTAACAGAAAAATCCTGTAACAGTCGACTAACGATGAGAAAATTACCACCAGTGTCATTCGAGATCTTGTGAATTTGTGCTATTGTAAAGAGGCCCTTTGTCTGTATGAACTTTTCAATATCATCGATGTTGTTAGAATCAGACATATTGAGATACATATATGATATGTTTTTGTCGATGATCTCGAACTTCTTCTGTATGTACTCGATATTCCTAGAGGTAAGTACAAACTTGATGTTTGGAGGAAACCGTTGAAGCTGTGTATATAAAAAGTCGAGAAGATTGTTGCGTCCTTGTCCATCACATTCATCCAAAGCATCCACCATTAAAATCAACTCTTGGTTAATCCATTTATCCCGTAATGGATTCAGAATTACTATTTCGAAACACGCTACGGGATCAAGATCACACTTCCTCTCGAAAAGATAATCGGTAGCCATGCTACTTTTAAGAATATGATTACCCATTTCAGGAAACTGATTTATGATTGAATGAGCAAGATTTTTAATAAAAACATACGTTTTTGTTGATGTTTCGATATCATGTCGACAAAAATGATAAACCAGAACTTTGTCCTTTAAATCATGCCATGGGGAGGATGGGTTGGAACATATAATGTTTGCAATGATAGAAGATTTTCCATAACCCATATCTGCCGCAATGAGTAGTCCATCGGAAGTTCCCATCCGCTCATTGATTTCTGCCATTAACCATTCTCGCTCGATTGAGCTTTTGTTATTCAGGGTTTCCACATAAAGATCAAAATCAAGGTCGCTTCCACTAAAGCTCATACTAAGGCAACCTGAAAAAAGTTATAAAATGAACATGAAAAAAAATCTGAGCGGAATCTTAATGAACAACAAGTACAACGACATAAGATAATCTGTTAGGGTGGTTCCTAATACCATTTTGACCTAGATATCTGCCGGAAAAAAAGTGTTAATTTTAATAAAAGAACACACATTTTTTCCATATATAATGCTTATATAAAATATCATTCTTAAATGAATTCATTACATCCATCATTTTAAAACAAATTGTATTCCTTAATTTTTTATTTGTTGTCAAAAGTTTGCAATTAATCTTTAGGTACATCTAGAAAATTCTACTTACAATTTCAAACAAAACTAATTACGTCCTTTGATTATTGAATCCATTATCGAATGAATAATAAACATTTGCATTTGGTATGTTTTTATGGCACGCCATATTTATATTTATTCCTCTTTAAAGATGTCTCATAAAATTTATAAGATATCTCGTATACTTTATAAGATATCTTATTAAATATATAAGATATCTCATATAAATGGTAGTTTATAAGATATCTTATAAAACATATGAGATATCTTATAAAACATATAAGATATCTTATAAAACAAATAAGATATCTTATAAAACATATAAGATATCTCATAAAGTTTATAAGATATCTTATAAAGATTATTAGATATCTCATATAAAATGATTTATAAGATATCTTATAAAACTTATAAGATATCTTATAAAACTAATAAGATATCTTATAAAGTTTATAAGATATCTCATAAAGTTTATTAGATATCTTATATATTTTATAAGATATCTTATAAGTTATTTTTTATAAGATATCTCATAAAGTTTACGAGATATCTTATAAACTTTATAAGATATCTTATAACTTTTATTAGATATCTTATAAATTATTTTATATAAGATATCTCATAATCTTTATAAGATATCTAATAAACTTTATGAGATATCTTATATGTTTTATAAGATATCTTATATGTTTTATGAGATATCTTATATGTTTTATAAGATATCTTATATGTTTTATAAGATATCTCATATGTTTTATAAGATATCTTATAAACTCCCATTTATATGAGATATCTTATATATTTAATAAGATATCTTATAAAGTATATGAGATATCTTATAAACTTTATAAGATATCTTATATTTTTATAAGGCCTCTTTAAAGATATCTCATAAAATTTATAAGATATCTCATATACTTTATAAGATATCTCATATACTTTATAAGATATCTCATAAAGTTTATAAGATATCTGATAAACTTTATAAGATATCTTATAAACTTTATAAGATATCTTATAAAAAATAATTTATAAGATATCTCATATACTTTATAAGATATCCAATAAACATTATGAGATATCTTATAAACTTTATCAGATATCTTATAAACATTGTGTTTAGTAGATATCTCATTTCCTTTTAAAGATATCTTATATAGTAAATAAGATATCTTATAAAATTTATAAGATATCTCATAAAGTTTATAAGATATCTTATAAAGTATATGAGATATCTTATAAATTATTTTTTATAAGATATCTCATAAAGTTTATAAGATATCTTATAAACTTTATGAGATATCTTATAAAGTATATGAGATATCTTATAAAGTTTATGAGATATCTATAAAGAGGAATAAATGTAAAAACGGCTTGCCATATGTTTTGGCAGAAATATTGATAGCTTGATAGTAACTTTAAAACGTTAAATTTTTACTTTGTATCCACTGTATTATTTATAAGCACCACAGCGATCAAGTATGTCGGTTCTGTGTGATGATACAACTCTAAATCATTCATTGTTTTGACGTGGGGTGTCGGATTTAGAACTGATGTATTTGATTCTTGTACATCAATCGATAAATGTTTCTTAGCTAGTTGTCAGTAACTTCGAGTGTTCTCAAGAGAGTTCCCCCTTGTCTTGTTGTTTTCGTACAGTATTTTGTCTTAGGTTCTCTCTTGTTGAATTGAACTTTTGTCGATTGAGTTTTACAGTGTGTTTTATATGTACGCTTTGTGCCAGCTTATCAAAAGGGGGAAGGTTGGATCCAAAAAACTAGTTTAACCCCGCCACATTTTATATGTGCCTGTCCTGAGCCAGGAAACTTTGCCAAAACCTTTGTTTGTCCTTGTCAGTCTGTGTTAACTGTTTTATGTCTAGAATTGGGTCTTTCGTTGATGATTTAGGGATTGGTTTTGATACTTTTGTATTGTATTATAAGTCTTGGGCCAATGCAAGACGGTAAGCAGTGACCTATGGTCATGTTGAAGACTGCTTGCTGTTTTCCGTTGTGATTTTTTGAATTGCTGTTTGTTGTGTCGGGTACACTTATTCCACATCTCAATATCGTCTATTCTACAACAGTTTTGTCAATACACCCGTTTTAGCCCCTTTTGGCCCCTTTTATCCAAAACGGCAGGGACCACCAATCCCAAATAGTTCCGTTAGTATACAATAGGTACCTCCATTTAGTGGTTACAAGCATCATATCAAAATTTCATAATTGGTCAATATTTACTCAAGTTAATGCACGGAAACCAAATGTCCCCAGACGACGACAACGACGACATCGTCATAGCATTATACGCAAAATTTTTCGTCGGATACAAACACAGTCTATATAATTTTAATAGAACAGAAGATGTAAAAAAAATCAACAAGATAAAATACGATTTTAAGCTTTTTCCTCAAAGGAGTAACTGCTGTATAAAATGTTATTCTTGATTTGTGCTCTTTGTATTTCAGTTCGTTTTGACCTTACAACTTTTGGTTTGGGCGTTTCTGATGAGTCTTTAATAAACTTTGCCGTAATTTTATTTTCTGGCAAGAACGTTTTAGTTATATTGGTACATTTTTAAAACGAAATCAATTTCTTATCCCATGTATTCCACTTTTATGCTTTCGACAAGTTACAATTAAGTAATGCATATCTATCCTGGTATTAAAATGAATCAAAGAGGTCGTCTCAGACGGTCAAAACTGAGATATTGGGAAAGAACTGTTACGTACCTTCTTTTGTTCGTTCATGTTTCCATTTTAAGCTTGTGAAAATCCCTGTAATAATGAACAATACTATTACAGCAAAATTAAACTTTCCAATTTTTCCTAGTGTTTTGTACGATGAA
>CAXARO010000160.1:0-66180 GCA_963971305.1 Arcuatula senhousia | reverse complement strand
AATTTATGAGCTGCTTATCAATTAGTTTGTATGAAAACTTTGTTGTCCAGCCTTTTTGTTTGATGCTTACTTGTACATGTATTACTTACAATGTATATTTTAATTCTCATTGTACAAAGTCAGAAAAAAACTTATTTTCATGACCGAGGTTCATTTCTTTAGTAATTATTACCCAGTTCTATGGTTTTTTTTTATTTTTCTTAAAGAGGTTTGCAATATTATCATTTTAGGTCAATGTATTACGGAATTCTTGGTTCCCTATAGAAAGTTGTATCAAATATATTATTAAAAAGTTACAATTTCCCTCCAAGCATGCTTATGCTAACACAAAGCCAATACGCAAAGACAATGAAGACAACGACATTTCGAAAAGACACACGACAACAGGAACTTAAATTGCAAATGTCATCGCAAACTCCCGTAAGAGATGATTTCATGTACTTTGGAAAGGTAACTAGTTCGTGTCAATTTTATAAACTGGTATCTACCTTCAGTTTTGTATTTAACAAATGTTGTTTTGTCATCTATTAGCGCATCGACAGCCAGCTTTTCACAATACAGGGATGTTATGATGGCAATCGTTGGATGTTCTTCAGAGGTCAATCTTGGAATGCTCTTTACTATCTTGACCTCTGAAAAATGTAAAATAAAAATACAGTTTTTAGCAAACAAAATAATTTACCAAACACAATAAATAAGCAGATTTGCTTTATCATACTTGCAAAATTCAAAATACCTTAAACGATTAAATGTGTTTCTGTTGAAATATTGAAAATTAGAAAATTATATAAACTTAAGGCATATTTGTCATTTTAAACATTTTTTTTTTTGCATTACATGGATAACCATAGTAAGCACTAAAAGGTAACATTTGTCAGGTTGAACCAAAAAAAGGGAAATAGTTATAAGGCGTGTCTAATAAGTATACAGGGTATTCATTGCAATATTATACCGTCCAACTCGACCGGTTTCTCGCCAATCATTTAAGTTAGCAAGTAATACATGATGAATATTTAAACCTGCATGTGTACTATACATGTGAAGCTTAGCATATCACCAAGCTCCATGTTCATTACAAAGTATAGTTTTTGTAAGACACAGCTTTTAAAAATGCACAAGTGCAATTTACAATTTTAAACAAGATATGATTGTGTTGGGATGCCAACACACAAAGTCTCCCAAACGATTAAAAAAGTAACAACTCCAAAATGAAGGCTTCCCTTTGTCCCAAGGTTCGAAGATCATCATGAAAATTCAATATATTTTGAATATAATAAGTAAATAGGAAATAATGCAACAGGTATGGTTAAATTTTAAAATTAGCAAATATTTTATATTTATTAAAGATCTTTTGTAAACCAATAGATGAAAATAGTTCAAAATTGTTGTAGAAAAAAAAATAAAGCTTTATTTTTTCCATTGTAAAAAGGACGAGTGTGAAAATAATAATTTTAAAACATAAAGGGAGATAATACACCCATCTTGCTGAAGGTCAAGGGTCAATTGGTCCCTCCCTAACATAGTCCCTAAAAAAGTGAAATTAATGATGACAGGCAGGGTTTTAAACTTTCAAATTTATTCCTTTATAATAAGCTGAAATGACAATGCAAATATTTAGTTGAATGAATGCAACATCATCATTTCAATTTATGTCTCATTTCAAAAAGTGTATGAATAATGTTTATTTTGCTGTGAAATGGTCTCACATGGAAAACAAAAAAAATATAGAAATTGCAATAAGACTTTCAGAAAATTGTAAACTATGATGACATTCCATTTACATGTTTTCTACCAATATAACTAGATTTTTGTTTTTTTCCATTGAACTCGGAGCATCATGTTTAGCCCAGAAACCAATGTTCATCAGAATCGGTCAACATTCCCAAAAATTAGCCGATTTTTGTCGGCCATTTTGAAATAGGCGGCCATCTTGAAAAATTCGAAAGTTTTGTGCACACCTTCATAACATGAATAACTCATATACCAAGTATGGTTTTGATCTGAAAAACCATCTCAGAGAAACCGGTCGGACAAGTTCATTGTAAAAAAAATCTGAAAAACCTGAGTAAAAACAATAAGTCTCCAAACTTCGTTTGGGAGACTTAATAATTACATACCGAAACTTTTTGCAGGTATTTTTTAACCGATCCTTCTGAAACTTGGTAAACATGTAGGACTAAGGCCAATGTAAAGATTTAATACCAAAAAGATCAGATTCACAAGTCATAAGGGGTTCTGGGGGGTACCAGAAAGGGGGACCGTAGGCCAAAATGCCATGGTTTCGCACACAAAACTCCTTATAGCTCTCAAACAGTAAATCCAATCTGTATAAACAATACCTATTATAAGATGCCTAACATGTACTTGAACTCAATACGGTAATGGTTTCAATGTAAGAGGTCCATTGCGAAATTAAGGGGGTCCAAAGGAGGGGTGGGGTCACTTCGGAAAAAATTTCAAAACTGTATAACTCGAAAACCGTTGGTCAGATTTTTTCATGACTCACCCCTTTTTTGTAGCTTTTATAATGCTGATTTCAAATATCAAATCAGATTTTTGATAGGAGCACTTGATTTTTTTTCAGAATTTTTTTTAAATTTTTTATGTGATTTAAATTTTTCAAAAATTCAAAAAAATACAAAAAAAAATTATGAAAAAAAAACTATACGAGATAGCAATTTTTGGTCTTTTCCATTGAACTCGGAGCATCATGTTTAGCCCAGAAACCAATGTTCATCAGAATCGGTCAACATTCCCAAAAATTAGCCGATTTTTGTCGGCCATTTTGAAATAGGCGGCCATCTTGAAAAATTCGAAAGTTTTGTGCACACCTTCATAACATGAATAACTCATATACCAAGTATGGTTTTGATCTGAAAAACCATCTCAGAGAAACCGGTCGGACAAGTTCATTGTAAAAAAAATCTGAAAAACCTGAGTAAAAACAATAAGTCTCCAAACTTCGTTTGGGAGACTTAATAATTACATACCGAAACTTTTTGCAGGTATTTTTTAACCGATCCTTCTGAAACTTGGTAAACATGTAGGACTAAGGCCAATGTAAAGATTTAATACCAAAAAGATCAGATTCACAAGTCATAAGGGGTTCTGGGGGGTACCAGAAAGGGGGACCGTAGGCCAAAATGCCATGGTTTCGCACACAAAACTCCTTATAGCTCTCAAACAGTAAATCCAATCTGTATAAACAATACCTATTATAAGATGCCTAACATGTACTTGAACTCAATACGGTAATGGTTTCAATGTAAGAGGTCCATTGCGAAATTAAGGGGGTCCAAAGGAGGGGTGGGGTCACTTCGGAAAAAATTTCAAAACTGTATAACTCGAAAACCGTTGGTCAGATTTTTTCATGACTCACCCCTTTTTTGTAGCTTTTATAATGCTGATTTCAAATATCAAATCAGATTTTTGATAGGAGCACTTGATTTTTTTTCAGAATTTTTTTTAAATTTTTTATGTGATTTAAATTTTTCAAAAATTCAAAAAAATACAAAAAAAAATTATGAAAAAAAAACTATACGAGATAGCAATTTTTGGTCTTTTCCATTGAACTCGGAGCATCATGTTTAGCCCAGAAACCAATGTTCATCAGAATCGGTCAACATTCCCAAAAATTAGCCGATTTTTGTCGGCCATTTTGAAATAGGCGGCCATCTTGAAAAATTCGAAAGTTTTGTGCACACCTTCATAACATGAATAACTCATATACCAAGTATGGTTTTGATCTGAAAAACCATCTCAGAGAAACCGGTCGGACAAGTTCATTGTAAAAAAAATCTGAAAAACCTGAGTAAAAACAATAAGTCTCCAAACTTCGTTTGGGAGACTTAATAATTACATACCGAAACTTTTTGCAGGTATTTTTTAACCGATCCTTCTGAAACTTGGTAAACATGTAGGACTAAGGCCAATGTAAAGATTTAATACCAAAAAGATCAGATTCACAAGTCATAAGGGGTTCTGGGGGGTACCAGAAAGGGGGACCGTAGGCCAAAATGCCATGGTTTCGCACACAAAACTCCTTATAGCTCTCAAACAGTAAATCCAATCTGTATAAACAATACCTATTATAAGATGCCTAACATGTACTTGAACTCAATACGGTAATGGTTTCAATGTAAGAGGTCCATTGCGAAATTAAGGGGGTCCAAAGGAGGGGTGGGGTCACTTCGGAAAAAATTTCAAAACTGTATAACTCGAAAACCGTTGGTCAGATTTTTTCATGACTCACCCCTTTTTTGTAGCTTTTATAATGCTGATTTCAAATATCAAATCAGATTTTTGATAGGAGCACTTGATTTTTTTTCAGAATTTTTTTTAAATTTTTTATGTGATTTAAATTTTTCAAAAATTCAAAAAAATACAAAAAAAAATTATGAAAAAAAAACTATACGAGATAGCAATTTTTGGTCTTTTCCATTGAACTCGGAGCATCATGTTTAGCCCAGAAACCAATGTTCATCAGAATCGGTCAACATTCCCAAAAATTAGCCGATTTTTGTCGGCCATTTTGAAATAGGCGGCCATCTTGAAAAATTCGAAAGTTTTGTGCACACCTTCATAACATGAATAACTCATATACCAAGTATGGTTTTGATCTGAAAAACCATCTCAGAGAAACCGGTCGGACAAGTTCATTGTAAAAAAAATCTGAAAAACCTGAGTAAAAACAATAAGTCTCCAAACTTCGTTTGGGAGACTTAATAATTACATACCGAAACTTTTTGCAGGTATTTTTTAACCGATCCTTCTGAAACTTGGTAAACATGTAGGACTAAGGCCAATGTAAAGATTTAATACCAAAAAGATCAGATTCACAAGTCATAAGGGGTTCTGGGGGGTACCAGAAAGGGGGACCGTAGGCCAAAATGCCATGGTTTCGCACACAAAACTCCTTATAGCTCTCAAACAGTAAATCCAATCTGTATAAACAATACCTATTATAAGATGCCTAACATGTACTTGAACTCAATACGGTAATGGTTTCAATGTAAGAGGTCCATTGCGAAATTAAGGGGGTCCAAAGGAGGGGTGGGGTCACTTCGGAAAAAATTTCAAAACTGTATAACTCGAAAACCGTTGGTCAGATTTTTTCATGACTCACCCCTTTTTTGTAGCTTTTATAATGCTGATTTCAAATATCAAATCAGATTTTTGATAGGAGCACTTGATTTTTTTTCAGAATTTTTTTTAAATTTTTTATGTGATTTAAATTTTTCAAAAATTCAAAAAAATACAAAAAAAAATTATGAAAAAAAAACTATACGAGATAGCAATTTTTGGTCTTTTCCATTGAACTCGGAGCATCATGTTTAGCCCAGAAACCAATGTTCATCAGAATCGGTCAACATTCCCAAAAATTAGCCGATTTTTGTCGGCCATTTTGAAATAGGCGGCCATCTTGAAAAATTCGAAAGTTTTGTGCACACCTTCATAACATGAATAACTCATATACCAAGTATGGTTTTGATCTGAAAAACCATCTCAGAGAAACCGGTCGGACAAGTTCATTGTAAAAAAAATCTGAAAAACCTGAGTAAAAACAATAAGTCTCCAAACTTCGTTTGGGAGACTTAATAATTACATACCGAAACTTTTTGCAGGTATTTTTTAACCGATCCTTCTGAAACTTGGTAAACATGTAGGACTAAGGCCAATGTAAAGATTTAATACCAAAAAGATCAGATTCACAAGTCATAAGGGGTTCTGGGGGGTACCAGAAAGGGGGACCGTAGGCCAAAATGCCATGGTTTCGCACACAAAACTCCTTATAGCTCTCAAACAGTAAATCCAATCTGTATAAACAATACCTATTATAAGATGCCTAACATGTACTTGAACTCAATACGGTAATGGTTTCAATGTAAGAGGTCCATTGCGAAATTAAGGGGGTCCAAAGGAGGGGTGGGGTCACTTCGGAAAAAATTTCAAAACTGTATAACTCGAAAACCGTTGGTCAGATTTTTTCATGACTCACCCCTTTTTTGTAGCTTTTATAATGCTGATTTCAAATATCAAATCAGATTTTTGATAGGAGCACTTGATTTTTTTTCAGAATTTTTTTTAAATTTTTTATGTGATTTAAATTTTTCAAAAATTCAAAAAAATACAAAAAAAAATTATGAAAAAAAAACTATACGAGATAGCAATTTTTGGTCTTTTCCATTGAACTCGGAGCATCATGTTTAGCCCAGAAACCAATGTTCATCAGAATCGGTCAACATTCCCAAAAATTAGCCGATTTTTGTCGGCCATTTTGAAATAGGCGGCCATCTTGAAAAATTCGAAAGTTTTGTGCACACCTTCATAACATGAATAACTCATATACCAAGTATGGTTTTGATCTGAAAAACCATCTCAGAGAAACCGGTCGGACAAGTTCATTGTAAAAAAAATCTGAAAAACCTGAGTAAAAACAATAAGTCTCCAAACTTCGTTTGGGAGACTTAATAATTACATACCGAAACTTTTTGCAGGTATTTTTTAACCGATCCTTCTGAAACTTGGTAAACATGTAGGACTAAGGCCAATGTAAAGATTTAATACCAAAAAGATCAGATTCACAAGTCATAAGGGGTTCTGGGGGGTACCAGAAAGGGGGACCGTAGGCCAAAATGCCATGGTTTCGCACACAAAACTCCTTATAGCTCTCAAACAGTAAATCCAATCTGTATAAACAATACCTATTATAAGATGCCTAACATGTACTTGAACTCAATACGGTAATGGTTTCAATGTAAGAGGTCCATTGCGAAATTAAGGGGGTCCAAAGGAGGGGTGGGGTCACTTCGGAAAAAATTTCAAAACTGTATAACTCGAAAACCGTTGGTCAGATTTTTTCATGACTCACCCCTTTTTTGTAGCTTTTATAATGCTGATTTCAAATATCAAATCAGATTTTTGATAGGAGCACTTGATTTTTTTTCAGAATTTTTTTTAAATTTTTTATGTGATTTAAATTTTTCAAAAATTCAAAAAAATACAAAAAAAAATTATGAAAAAAAAACTATACGAGATAGCAATTTTTGGTCTTTTCCATTGAACTCGGAGCATCATGTTTAGCCCAGAAACCAATGTTCATCAGAATCGGTCAACATTCCCAAAAATTAGCCGATTTTTGTCGGCCATTTTGAAATAGGCGGCCATCTTGAAAAATTCGAAAGTTTTGTGCACACCTTCATAACATGAATAACTCATATACCAAGTATGGTTTTGATCTGAAAAACCATCTCAGAGAAACCGGTCGGACAAGTTCATTGTAAAAAAAATCTGAAAAACCTGAGTAAAAACAATAAGTCTCCAAACTTCGTTTGGGAGACTTAATAATTACATACCGAAACTTTTTGCAGGTATTTTTTAACCGATCCTTCTGAAACTTGGTAAACATGTAGGACTAAGGCCAATGTAAAGATTTAATACCAAAAAGATCAGATTCACAAGTCATAAGGGGTTCTGGGGGGTACCAGAAAGGGGGACCGTAGGCCAAAATGCCATGGTTTCGCACACAAAACTCCTTATAGCTCTCAAACAGTAAATCCAATCTGTATAAACAATACCTATTATAAGATGCCTAACATGTACTTGAACTCAATACGGTAATGGTTTCAATGTAAGAGGTCCATTGCGAAATTAAGGGGGTCCAAAGGAGGGGTGGGGTCACTTCGGAAAAAATTTCAAAACTGTATAACTCGAAAACCGTTGGTCAGATTTTTTCATGACTCACCCCTTTTTTGTAGCTTTTATAATGCTGATTTCAAATATCAAATCAGATTTTTGATAGGAGCACTTGATTTTTTTTCAGAATTTTTTTTAAATTTTTTATGTGATTTAAATTTTTCAAAAATTCAAAAAAATACAAAAAAAAATTATGAAAAAAAAACTATACGAGATAGCAATTTTTGGTCTTTTCCATTGAACTCGGAGCATCATGTTTAGCCCAGAAACCAATGTTCATCAGAATCGGTCAACATTCCCAAAAATTAGCCGATTTTTGTCGGCCATTTTGAAATAGGCGGCCATCTTGAAAAATTCGAAAGTTTTGTGCACACCTTCATAACATGAATAACTCATATACCAAGTATGGTTTTGATCTGAAAAACCATCTCAGAGAAACCGGTCGGACAAGTTCATTGTAAAAAAAATCTGAAAAACCTGAGTAAAAACAATAAGTCTCCAAACTTCGTTTGGGAGACTTAATAATTACATACCGAAACTTTTTGCAGGTATTTTTTAACCGATCCTTCTGAAACTTGGTAAACATGTAGGACTAAGGCCAATGTAAAGATTTAATACCAAAAAGATCAGATTCACAAGTCATAAGGGGTTCTGGGGGGTACCAGAAAGGGGGACCGTAGGCCAAAATGCCATGGTTTCGCACACAAAACTCCTTATAGCTCTCAAACAGTAAATCCAATCTGTATAAACAATACCTATTATAAGATGCCTAACATGTACTTGAACTCAATACGGTAATGGTTTCAATGTAAGAGGTCCATTGCGAAATTAAGGGGGTCCAAAGGAGGGGTGGGGTCACTTCGGAAAAAATTTCAAAACTGTATAACTCGAAAACCGTTGGTCAGATTTTTTCATGACTCACCCCTTTTTTGTAGCTTTTATAATGCTGATTTCAAATATCAAATCAGATTTTTGATAGGAGCACTTGATTTTTTTTCAGAATTTTTTTTAAATTTTTTATGTGATTTAAATTTTTCAAAAATTCAAAAAAATACAAAAAAAAATTATGAAAAAAAAACTATACGAGATAGCAATTTTTGGTCTTTTCCATTGAACTCGGAGCATCATGTTTAGCCCAGAAACCAATGTTCATCAGAATCGGTCAACATTCCCAAAAATTAGCCGATTTTTGTCGGCCATTTTGAAATAGGCGGCCATCTTGAAAAATTCGAAAGTTTTGTGCACACCTTCATAACATGAATAACTCATATACCAAGTATGGTTTTGATCTGAAAAACCATCTCAGAGAAACCGGTCGGACAAGTTCATTGTAAAAAAAATCTGAAAAACCTGAGTAAAAACAATAAGTCTCCAAACTTCGTTTGGGAGACTTAATAATTACATACCGAAACTTTTTGCAGGTATTTTTTAACCGATCCTTCTGAAACTTGGTAAACATGTAGGACTAAGGCCAATGTAAAGATTTAATACCAAAAAGATCAGATTCACAAGTCATAAGGGGTTCTGGGGGGTACCAGAAAGGGGGACCGTAGGCCAAAATGCCATGGTTTCGCACACAAAACTCCTTATAGCTCTCAAACAGTAAATCCAATCTGTATAAACAATACCTATTATAAGATGCCTAACATGTACTTGAACTCAATACGGTAATGGTTTCAATGTAAGAGGTCCATTGCGAAATTAAGGGGGTCCAAAGGAGGGGTGGGGTCACTTCGGAAAAAATTTCAAAACTGTATAACTCGAAAACCGTTGGTCAGATTTTTTCATGACTCACCCCTTTTTTGTAGCTTTTATAATGCTGATTTCAAATATCAAATCAGATTTTTGATAGGAGCACTTGATTTTTTTTCAGAATTTTTTTTAAATTTTTTATGTGATTTAAATTTTTCAAAAATTCAAAAAAATACAAAAAAAAATTATGAAAAAAAAACTATACGAGATAGCAATTTTTGGTCTTTTCCATTGAACTCGGAGCATCATGTTTAGCCCAGAAACCAATGTTCATCAGAATCGGTCAACATTCCCAAAAATTAGCCGATTTTTGTCGGCCATTTTGAAATAGGCGGCCATCTTGAAAAATTCGAAAGTTTTGTGCACACCTTCATAACATGAATAACTCATATACCAAGTATGGTTTTGATCTGAAAAACCATCTCAGAGAAACCGGTCGGACAAGTTCATTGTAAAAAAAATCTGAAAAACCTGAGTAAAAACAATAAGTCTCCAAACTTCGTTTGGGAGACTTAATAATTACATACCGAAACTTTTTGCAGGTATTTTTTAACCGATCCTTCTGAAACTTGGTAAACATGTAGGACTAAGGCCAATGTAAAGATTTAATACCAAAAAGATCAGATTCACAAGTCATAAGGGGTTCTGGGGGGTACCAGAAAGGGGGACCGTAGGCCAAAATGCCATGGTTTCGCACACAAAACTCCTTATAGCTCTCAAACAGTAAATCCAATCTGTATAAACAATACCTATTATAAGATGCCTAACATGTACTTGAACTCAATACGGTAATGGTTTCAATGTAAGAGGTCCATTGCGAAATTAAGGGGGTCCAAAGGAGGGGTGGGGTCACTTCGGAAAAAATTTCAAAACTGTATAACTCGAAAACCGTTGGTCAGATTTTTTCATGACTCACCCCTTTTTTGTAGCTTTTATAATGCTGATTTCAAATATCAAATCAGATTTTTGATAGGAGCACTTGATTTTTTTTCAGAATTTTTTTTAAATTTTTTATGTGATTTAAATTTTTCAAAAATTCAAAAAAATACAAAAAAAAATTATGAAAAAAAAACTATACGAGATAGCAATTTTTGGTCTTTTCCATTGAACTCGGAGCATCATGTTTAGCCCAGAAACCAATGTTCATCAGAATCGGTCAACATTCCCAAAAATTAGCCGATTTTTGTCGGCCATTTTGAAATAGGCGGCCATCTTGAAAAATTCGAAAGTTTTGTGCACACCTTCATAACATGAATAACTCATATACCAAGTATGGTTTTGATCTGAAAAACCATCTCAGAGAAACCGGTCGGACAAGTTCATTGTAAAAAAAATCTGAAAAACCTGAGTAAAAACAATAAGTCTCCAAACTTCGTTTGGGAGACTTAATAATTACATACCGAAACTTTTTGCAGGTATTTTTTAACCGATCCTTCTGAAACTTGGTAAACATGTAGGACTAAGGCCAATGTAAAGATTTAATACCAAAAAGATCAGATTCACAAGTCATAAGGGGTTCTGGGGGGTACCAGAAAGGGGGACCGTAGGCCAAAATGCCATGGTTTCGCACACAAAACTCCTTATAGCTCTCAAACAGTAAATCCAATCTGTATAAACAATACCTATTATAAGATGCCTAACATGTACTTGAACTCAATACGGTAATGGTTTCAATGTAAGAGGTCCATTGCGAAATTAAGGGGGTCCAAAGGAGGGGTGGGGTCACTTCGGAAAAAATTTCAAAACTGTATAACTCGAAAACCGTTGGTCAGATTTTTTCATGACTCACCCCTTTTTTGTAGCTTTTATAATGCTGATTTCAAATATCAAATCAGATTTTTGATAGGAGCACTTGATTTTTTTTCAGAATTTTTTTTAAATTTTTTATGTGATTTAAATTTTTCAAAAATTCAAAAAAATACAAAAAAAAATTATGAAAAAAAAACTATACGAGATAGCAATTTTTGGTCTTTTCCATTGAACTCGGAGCATCATGTTTAGCCCAGAAACCAATGTTCATCAGAATCGGTCAACATTCCCAAAAATTAGCCGATTTTTGTCGGCCATTTTGAAATAGGCGGCCATCTTGAAAAATTCGAAAGTTTTGTGCACACCTTCATAACATGAATAACTCATATACCAAGTATGGTTTTGATCTGAAAAACCATCTCAGAGAAACCGGTCGGACAAGTTCATTGTAAAAAAAATCTGAAAAACCTGAGTAAAAACAATAAGTCTCCAAACTTCGTTTGGGAGACTTAATAATTACATACCGAAACTTTTTGCAGGTATTTTTTAACCGATCCTTCTGAAACTTGGTAAACATGTAGGACTAAGGCCAATGTAAAGATTTAATACCAAAAAGATCAGATTCACAAGTCATAAGGGGTTCTGGGGGGTACCAGAAAGGGGGACCGTAGGCCAAAATGCCATGGTTTCGCACACAAAACTCCTTATAGCTCTCAAACAGTAAATCCAATCTGTATAAACAATACCTATTATAAGATGCCTAACATGTACTTGAACTCAATACGGTAATGGTTTCAATGTAAGAGGTCCATTGCGAAATTAAGGGGGTCCAAAGGAGGGGTGGGGTCACTTCGGAAAAAATTTCAAAACTGTATAACTCGAAAACCGTTGGTCAGATTTTTTCATGACTCACCCCTTTTTTGTAGCTTTTATAATGCTGATTTCAAATATCAAATCAGATTTTTGATAGGAGCACTTGATTTTTTTTCAGAATTTTTTTTAAATTTTTTATGTGATTTAAATTTTTCAAAAATTCAAAAAAATACAAAAAAAAATTATGAAAAAAAAACTATACGAGATAGCAATTTTTGGTCTTTTCCATTGAACTCGGAGCATCATGTTTAGCCCAGAAACCAATGTTCATCAGAATCGGTCAACATTCCCAAAAATTAGCCGATTTTTGTCGGCCATTTTGAAATAGGCGGCCATCTTGAAAAATTCGAAAGTTTTGTGCACACCTTCATAACATGAATAACTCATATACCAAGTATGGTTTTGATCTGAAAAACCATCTCAGAGAAACCGGTCGGACAAGTTCATTGTAAAAAAAATCTGAAAAACCTGAGTAAAAACAATAAGTCTCCAAACTTCGTTTGGGAGACTTAATAATTACATACCGAAACTTTTTGCAGGTATTTTTTAACCGATCCTTCTGAAACTTGGTAAACATGTAGGACTAAGGCCAATGTAAAGATTTAATACCAAAAAGATCAGATTCACAAGTCATAAGGGGTTCTGGGGGGTACCAGAAAGGGGGACCGTAGGCCAAAATGCCATGGTTTCGCACACAAAACTCCTTATAGCTCTCAAACAGTAAATCCAATCTGTATAAACAATACCTATTATAAGATGCCTAACATGTACTTGAACTCAATACGGTAATGGTTTCAATGTAAGAGGTCCATTGCGAAATTAAGGGGGTCCAAAGGAGGGGTGGGGTCACTTCGGAAAAAATTTCAAAACTGTATAACTCGAAAACCGTTGGTCAGATTTTTTCATGACTCACCCCTTTTTTGTAGCTTTTATAATGCTGATTTCAAATATCAAATCAGATTTTTGATAGGAGCACTTGATTTTTTTTCAGAATTTTTTTTAAATTTTTTATGTGATTTAAATTTTTCAAAAATTCAAAAAAATACAAAAAAAAATTATGAAAAAAAAACTATACGAGATAGCAATTTTTGGTCTTTTCCATTGAACTCGGAGCATCATGTTTAGCCCAGAAACCAATGTTCATCAGAATCGGTCAACATTCCCAAAAATTAGCCGATTTTTGTCGGCCATTTTGAAATAGGCGGCCATCTTGAAAAATTCGAAAGTTTTGTGCACACCTTCATAACATGAATAACTCATATACCAAGTATGGTTTTGATCTGAAAAACCATCTCAGAGAAACCGGTCGGACAAGTTCATTGTAAAAAAAATCTGAAAAACCTGAGTAAAAACAATAAGTCTCCAAACTTCGTTTGGGAGACTTAATAATTACATACCGAAACTTTTTGCAGGTATTTTTTAACCGATCCTTCTGAAACTTGGTAAACATGTAGGACTAAGGCCAATGTAAAGATTTAATACCAAAAAGATCAGATTCACAAGTCATAAGGGGTTCTGGGGGGTACCAGAAAGGGGGACCGTAGGCCAAAATGCCATGGTTTCGCACACAAAACTCCTTATAGCTCTCAAACAGTAAATCCAATCTGTATAAACAATACCTATTATAAGATGCCTAACATGTACTTGAACTCAATACGGTAATGGTTTCAATGTAAGAGGTCCATTGCGAAATTAAGGGGGTCCAAAGGAGGGGTGGGGTCACTTCGGAAAAAATTTCAAAACTGTATAACTCGAAAACCGTTGGTCAGATTTTTTCATGACTCACCCCTTTTTTGTAGCTTTTATAATGCTGATTTCAAATATCAAATCAGATTTTTGATAGGAGCACTTGATTTTTTTTCAGAATTTTTTTTAAATTTTTTATGTGATTTAAATTTTTCAAAAATTCAAAAAAATACAAAAAAAAATTATGAAAAAAAAACTATACGAGATAGCAATTTTTGGTCTTTTCCATTGAACTCGGAGCATCATGTTTAGCCCAGAAACCAATGTTCATCAGAATCGGTCAACATTCCCAAAAATTAGCCGATTTTTGTCGGCCATTTTGAAATAGGCGGCCATCTTGAAAAATTCGAAAGTTTTGTGCACACCTTCATAACATGAATAACTCATATACCAAGTATGGTTTTGATCTGAAAAACCATCTCAGAGAAACCGGTCGGACAAGTTCATTGTAAAAAAAATCTGAAAAACCTGAGTAAAAACAATAAGTCTCCAAACTTCGTTTGGGAGACTTAATAATTACATACCGAAACTTTTTGCAGGTATTTTTTAACCGATCCTTCTGAAACTTGGTAAACATGTAGGACTAAGGCCAATGTAAAGATTTAATACCAAAAAGATCAGATTCACAAGTCATAAGGGGTTCTGGGGGGTACCAGAAAGGGGGACCGTAGGCCAAAATGCCATGGTTTCGCACACAAAACTCCTTATAGCTCTCAAACAGTAAATCCAATCTGTATAAACAATACCTATTATAAGATGCCTAACATGTACTTGAACTCAATACGGTAATGGTTTCAATGTAAGAGGTCCATTGCGAAATTAAGGGGGTCCAAAGGAGGGGTGGGGTCACTTCGGAAAAAATTTCAAAACTGTATAACTCGAAAACCGTTGGTCAGATTTTTTCATGACTCACCCCTTTTTTGTAGCTTTTATAATGCTGATTTCAAATATCAAATCAGATTTTTGATAGGAGCACTTGATTTTTTTTCAGAATTTTTTTTAAATTTTTTATGTGATTTAAATTTTTCAAAAATTCAAAAAAATACAAAAAAAAATTATGAAAAAAAAACTATACGAGATAGCAATTTTTGGTCTTTTCCATTGAACTCGGAGCATCATGTTTAGCCCAGAAACCAATGTTCATCAGAATCGGTCAACATTCCCAAAAATTAGCCGATTTTTGTCGGCCATTTTGAAATAGGCGGCCATCTTGAAAAATTCGAAAGTTTTGTGCACACCTTCATAACATGAATAACTCATATACCAAGTATGGTTTTGATCTGAAAAACCATCTCAGAGAAACCGGTCGGACAAGTTCATTGTAAAAAAAATCTGAAAAACCTGAGTAAAAACAATAAGTCTCCAAACTTCGTTTGGGAGACTTAATAATTACATACCGAAACTTTTTGCAGGTATTTTTTAACCGATCCTTCTGAAACTTGGTAAACATGTAGGACTAAGGCCAATGTAAAGATTTAATACCAAAAAGATCAGATTCACAAGTCATAAGGGGTTCTGGGGGGTACCAGAAAGGGGGACCGTAGGCCAAAATGCCATGGTTTCGCACACAAAACTCCTTATAGCTCTCAAACAGTAAATCCAATCTGTATAAACAATACCTATTATAAGATGCCTAACATGTACTTGAACTCAATACGGTAATGGTTTCAATGTAAGAGGTCCATTGCGAAATTAAGGGGGTCCAAAGGAGGGGTGGGGTCACTTCGGAAAAAATTTCAAAACTGTATAACTCGAAAACCGTTGGTCAGATTTTTTCATGACTCACCCCTTTTTTGTAGCTTTTATAATGCTGATTTCAAATATCAAATCAGATTTTTGATAGGAGCACTTGATTTTTTTTCAGAATTTTTTTTAAATTTTTTATGTGATTTAAATTTTTCAAAAATTCAAAAAAATACAAAAAAAAATTATGAAAAAAAAACTATACGAGATAGCAATTTTTGGTCTTTTCCATTGAACTCGGAGCATCATGTTTAGCCCAGAAACCAATGTTCATCAGAATCGGTCAACATTCCCAAAAATTAGCCGATTTTTGTCGGCCATTTTGAAATAGGCGGCCATCTTGAAAAATTCGAAAGTTTTGTGCACACCTTCATAACATGAATAACTCATATACCAAGTATGGTTTTGATCTGAAAAACCATCTCAGAGAAACCGGTCGGACAAGTTCATTGTAAAAAAAATCTGAAAAACCTGAGTAAAAACAATAAGTCTCCAAACTTCGTTTGGGAGACTTAATAATTACATACCGAAACTTTTTGCAGGTATTTTTTAACCGATCCTTCTGAAACTTGGTAAACATGTAGGACTAAGGCCAATGTAAAGATTTAATACCAAAAAGATCAGATTCACAAGTCATAAGGGGTTCTGGGGGGTACCAGAAAGGGGGACCGTAGGCCAAAATGCCATGGTTTCGCACACAAAACTCCTTATAGCTCTCAAACAGTAAATCCAATCTGTATAAACAATACCTATTATAAGATGCCTAACATGTACTTGAACTCAATACGGTAATGGTTTCAATGTAAGAGGTCCATTGCGAAATTAAGGGGGTCCAAAGGAGGGGTGGGGTCACTTCGGAAAAAATTTCAAAACTGTATAACTCGAAAACCGTTGGTCAGATTTTTTCATGACTCACCCCTTTTTTGTAGCTTTTATAATGCTGATTTCAAATATCAAATCAGATTTTTGATAGGAGCACTTGATTTTTTTTCAGAATTTTTTTTAAATTTTTTATGTGATTTAAATTTTTCAAAAATTCAAAAAAATACAAAAAAAAATTATGAAAAAAAAACTATACGAGATAGCAATTTTTGGTCTTTTCCATTGAACTCGGAGCATCATGTTTAGCCCAGAAACCAATGTTCATCAGAATCGGTCAACATTCCCAAAAATTAGCCGATTTTTGTCGGCCATTTTGAAATAGGCGGCCATCTTGAAAAATTCGAAAGTTTTGTGCACACCTTCATAACATGAATAACTCATATACCAAGTATGGTTTTGATCTGAAAAACCATCTCAGAGAAACCGGTCGGACAAGTTCATTGTAAAAAAAATCTGAAAAACCTGAGTAAAAACAATAAGTCTCCAAACTTCGTTTGGGAGACTTAATAATTACATACCGAAACTTTTTGCAGGTATTTTTTAACCGATCCTTCTGAAACTTGGTAAACATGTAGGACTAAGGCCAATGTAAAGATTTAATACCAAAAAGATCAGATTCACAAGTCATAAGGGGTTCTGGGGGGTACCAGAAAGGGGGACCGTAGGCCAAAATGCCATGGTTTCGCACACAAAACTCCTTATAGCTCTCAAACAGTAAATCCAATCTGTATAAACAATACCTATTATAAGATGCCTAACATGTACTTGAACTCAATACGGTAATGGTTTCAATGTAAGAGGTCCATTGCGAAATTAAGGGGGTCCAAAGGAGGGGTGGGGTCACTTCGGAAAAAATTTCAAAACTGTATAACTCGAAAACCGTTGGTCAGATTTTTTCATGACTCACCCCTTTTTTGTAGCTTTTATAATGCTGATTTCAAATATCAAATCAGATTTTTGATAGGAGCACTTGATTTTTTTTCAGAATTTTTTTTAAATTTTTTATGTGATTTAAATTTTTCAAAAATTCAAAAAAATACAAAAAAAAATTATGAAAAAAAAACTATACGAGATAGCAATTTTTGGTCTTTTCCATTGAACTCGGAGCATCATGTTTAGCCCAGAAACCAATGTTCATCAGAATCGGTCAACATTCCCAAAAATTAGCCGATTTTTGTCGGCCATTTTGAAATAGGCGGCCATCTTGAAAAATTCGAAAGTTTTGTGCACACCTTCATAACATGAATAACTCATATACCAAGTATGGTTTTGATCTGAAAAACCATCTCAGAGAAACCGGTCGGACAAGTTCATTGTAAAAAAAATCTGAAAAACCTGAGTAAAAACAATAAGTCTCCAAACTTCGTTTGGGAGACTTAATAATTACATACCGAAACTTTTTGCAGGTATTTTTTAACCGATCCTTCTGAAACTTGGTAAACATGTAGGACTAAGGCCAATGTAAAGATTTAATACCAAAAAGATCAGATTCACAAGTCATAAGGGGTTCTGGGGGGTACCAGAAAGGGGGACCGTAGGCCAAAATGCCATGGTTTCGCACACAAAACTCCTTATAGCTCTCAAACAGTAAATCCAATCTGTATAAACAATACCTATTATAAGATGCCTAACATGTACTTGAACTCAATACGGTAATGGTTTCAATGTAAGAGGTCCATTGCGAAATTAAGGGGGTCCAAAGGAGGGGTGGGGTCACTTCGGAAAAAATTTCAAAACTGTATAACTCGAAAACCGTTGGTCAGATTTTTTCATGACTCACCCCTTTTTTGTAGCTTTTATAATGCTGATTTCAAATATCAAATCAGATTTTTGATAGGAGCACTTGATTTTTTTTCAGAATTTTTTTTAAATTTTTTATGTGATTTAAATTTTTCAAAAATTCAAAAAAATACAAAAAAAAATTATGAAAAAAAAACTATACGAGATAGCAATTTTTGGTCTTTTCCATTGAACTCGGAGCATCATGTTTAGCCCAGAAACCAATGTTCATCAGAATCGGTCAACATTCCCAAAAATTAGCCGATTTTTGTCGGCCATTTTGAAATAGGCGGCCATCTTGAAAAATTCGAAAGTTTTGTGCACACCTTCATAACATGAATAACTCATATACCAAGTATGGTTTTGATCTGAAAAACCATCTCAGAGAAACCGGTCGGACAAGTTCATTGTAAAAAAAATCTGAAAAACCTGAGTAAAAACAATAAGTCTCCAAACTTCGTTTGGGAGACTTAATAATTACATACCGAAACTTTTTGCAGGTATTTTTTAACCGATCCTTCTGAAACTTGGTAAACATGTAGGACTAAGGCCAATGTAAAGATTTAATACCAAAAAGATCAGATTCACAAGTCATAAGGGGTTCTGGGGGGTACCAGAAAGGGGGACCGTAGGCCAAAATGCCATGGTTTCGCACACAAAACTCCTTATAGCTCTCAAACAGTAAATCCAATCTGTATAAACAATACCTATTATAAGATGCCTAACATGTACTTGAACTCAATACGGTAATGGTTTCAATGTAAGAGGTCCATTGCGAAATTAAGGGGGTCCAAAGGAGGGGTGGGGTCACTTCGGAAAAAATTTCAAAACTGTATAACTCGAAAACCGTTGGTCAGATTTTTTCATGACTCACCCCTTTTTTGTAGCTTTTATAATGCTGATTTCAAATATCAAATCAGATTTTTGATAGGAGCACTTGATTTTTTTTCAGAATTTTTTTTAAATTTTTTATGTGATTTAAATTTTTCAAAAATTCAAAAAAATACAAAAAAAAATTATGAAAAAAAAACTATACGAGATAGCAATTTTTGGTCTTTTCCATTGAACTCGGAGCATCATGTTTAGCCCAGAAACCAATGTTCATCAGAATCGGTCAACATTCCCAAAAATTAGCCGATTTTTGTCGGCCATTTTGAAATAGGCGGCCATCTTGAAAAATTCGAAAGTTTTGTGCACACCTTCATAACATGAATAACTCATATACCAAGTATGGTTTTGATCTGAAAAACCATCTCAGAGAAACCGGTCGGACAAGTTCATTGTAAAAAAAATCTGAAAAACCTGAGTAAAAACAATAAGTCTCCAAACTTCGTTTGGGAGACTTAATAATTACATACCGAAACTTTTTGCAGGTATTTTTTAACCGATCCTTCTGAAACTTGGTAAACATGTAGGACTAAGGCCAATGTAAAGATTTAATACCAAAAAGATCAGATTCACAAGTCATAAGGGGTTCTGGGGGGTACCAGAAAGGGGGACCGTAGGCCAAAATGCCATGGTTTCGCACACAAAACTCCTTATAGCTCTCAAACAGTAAATCCAATCTGTATAAACAATACCTATTATAAGATGCCTAACATGTACTTGAACTCAATACGGTAATGGTTTCAATGTAAGAGGTCCATTGCGAAATTAAGGGGGTCCAAAGGAGGGGTGGGGTCACTTCGGAAAAAATTTCAAAACTGTATAACTCGAAAACCGTTGGTCAGATTTTTTCATGACTCACCCCTTTTTTGTAGCTTTTATAATGCTGATTTCAAATATCAAATCAGATTTTTGATAGGAGCACTTGATTTTTTTTCAGAATTTTTTTTAAATTTTTTATGTGATTTAAATTTTTCAAAAATTCAAAAAAATACAAAAAAAAATTATGAAAAAAAAACTATACGAGATAGCAATTTTTGGTCTTTTCCATTGAACTCGGAGCATCATGTTTAGCCCAGAAACCAATGTTCATCAGAATCGGTCAACATTCCCAAAAATTAGCCGATTTTTGTCGGCCATTTTGAAATAGGCGGCCATCTTGAAAAATTCGAAAGTTTTGTGCACACCTTCATAACATGAATAACTCATATACCAAGTATGGTTTTGATCTGAAAAACCATCTCAGAGAAACCGGTCGGACAAGTTCATTGTAAAAAAAATCTGAAAAACCTGAGTAAAAACAATAAGTCTCCAAACTTCGTTTGGGAGACTTAATAATTACATACCGAAACTTTTTGCAGGTATTTTTTAACCGATCCTTCTGAAACTTGGTAAACATGTAGGACTAAGGCCAATGTAAAGATTTAATACCAAAAAGATCAGATTCACAAGTCATAAGGGGTTCTGGGGGGTACCAGAAAGGGGGACCGTAGGCCAAAATGCCATGGTTTCGCACACAAAACTCCTTATAGCTCTCAAACAGTAAATCCAATCTGTATAAACAATACCTATTATAAGATGCCTAACATGTACTTGAACTCAATACGGTAATGGTTTCAATGTAAGAGGTCCATTGCGAAATTAAGGGGGTCCAAAGGAGGGGTGGGGTCACTTCGGAAAAAATTTCAAAACTGTATAACTCGAAAACCGTTGGTCAGATTTTTTCATGACTCACCCCTTTTTTGTAGCTTTTATAATGCTGATTTCAAATATCAAATCAGATTTTTGATAGGAGCACTTGATTTTTTTTCAGAATTTTTTTTAAATTTTTTATGTGATTTAAATTTTTCAAAAATTCAAAAAAATACAAAAAAAAATTATGAAAAAAAAACTATACGAGATAGCAATTTTTGGTCTTTTCCATTGAACTCGGAGCATCATGTTTAGCCCAGAAACCAATGTTCATCAGAATCGGTCAACATTCCCAAAAATTAGCCGATTTTTGTCGGCCATTTTGAAATAGGCGGCCATCTTGAAAAATTCGAAAGTTTTGTGCACACCTTCATAACATGAATAACTCATATACCAAGTATGGTTTTGATCTGAAAAACCATCTCAGAGAAACCGGTCGGACAAGTTCATTGTAAAAAAAATCTGAAAAACCTGAGTAAAAACAATAAGTCTCCAAACTTCGTTTGGGAGACTTAATAATTACATACCGAAACTTTTTGCAGGTATTTTTTAACCGATCCTTCTGAAACTTGGTAAACATGTAGGACTAAGGCCAATGTAAAGATTTAATACCAAAAAGATCAGATTCACAAGTCATAAGGGGTTCTGGGGGGTACCAGAAAGGGGGACCGTAGGCCAAAATGCCATGGTTTCGCACACAAAACTCCTTATAGCTCTCAAACAGTAAATCCAATCTGTATAAACAATACCTATTATAAGATGCCTAACATGTACTTGAACTCAATACGGTAATGGTTTCAATGTAAGAGGTCCATTGCGAAATTAAGGGGGTCCAAAGGAGGGGTGGGGTCACTTCGGAAAAAATTTCAAAACTGTATAACTCGAAAACCGTTGGTCAGATTTTTTCATGACTCACCCCTTTTTTGTAGCTTTTATAATGCTGATTTCAAATATCAAATCAGATTTTTGATAGGAGCACTTGATTTTTTTTCAGAATTTTTTTTAAATTTTTTATGTGATTTAAATTTTTCAAAAATTCAAAAAAATACAAAAAAAAATTATGAAAAAAAAACTATACGAGATAGCAATTTTTGGTCTTTTCCATTGAACTCGGAGCATCATGTTTAGCCCAGAAACCAATGTTCATCAGAATCGGTCAACATTCCCAAAAATTAGCCGATTTTTGTCGGCCATTTTGAAATAGGCGGCCATCTTGAAAAATTCGAAAGTTTTGTGCACACCTTCATAACATGAATAACTCATATACCAAGTATGGTTTTGATCTGAAAAACCATCTCAGAGAAACCGGTCGGACAAGTTCATTGTAAAAAAAATCTGAAAAACCTGAGTAAAAACAATAAGTCTCCAAACTTCGTTTGGGAGACTTAATAATTACATACCGAAACTTTTTGCAGGTATTTTTTAACCGATCCTTCTGAAACTTGGTAAACATGTAGGACTAAGGCCAATGTAAAGATTTAATACCAAAAAGATCAGATTCACAAGTCATAAGGGGTTCTGGGGGGTACCAGAAAGGGGGACCGTAGGCCAAAATGCCATGGTTTCGCACACAAAACTCCTTATAGCTCTCAAACAGTAAATCCAATCTGTATAAACAATACCTATTATAAGATGCCTAACATGTACTTGAACTCAATACGGTAATGGTTTCAATGTAAGAGGTCCATTGCGAAATTAAGGGGGTCCAAAGGAGGGGTGGGGTCACTTCGGAAAAAATTTCAAAACTGTATAACTCGAAAACCGTTGGTCAGATTTTTTCATGACTCACCCCTTTTTTGTAGCTTTTATAATGCTGATTTCAAATATCAAATCAGATTTTTGATAGGAGCACTTGATTTTTTTTCAGAATTTTTTTTAAATTTTTTATGTGATTTAAATTTTTCAAAAATTCAAAAAAATACAAAAAAAAATTATGAAAAAAAAACTATACGAGATAGCAATTTTTGGTCTTTTCCATTGAACTCGGAGCATCATGTTTAGCCCAGAAACCAATGTTCATCAGAATCGGTCAACATTCCCAAAAATTAGCCGATTTTTGTCGGCCATTTTGAAATAGGCGGCCATCTTGAAAAATTCGAAAGTTTTGTGCACACCTTCATAACATGAATAACTCATATACCAAGTATGGTTTTGATCTGAAAAACCATCTCAGAGAAACCGGTCGGACAAGTTCATTGTAAAAAAAATCTGAAAAACCTGAGTAAAAACAATAAGTCTCCAAACTTCGTTTGGGAGACTTAATAATTACATACCGAAACTTTTTGCAGGTATTTTTTAACCGATCCTTCTGAAACTTGGTAAACATGTAGGACTAAGGCCAATGTAAAGATTTAATACCAAAAAGATCAGATTCACAAGTCATAAGGGGTTCTGGGGGGTACCAGAAAGGGGGACCGTAGGCCAAAATGCCATGGTTTCGCACACAAAACTCCTTATAGCTCTCAAACAGTAAATCCAATCTGTATAAACAATACCTATTATAAGATGCCTAACATGTACTTGAACTCAATACGGTAATGGTTTCAATGTAAGAGGTCCATTGCGAAATTAAGGGGGTCCAAAGGAGGGGTGGGGTCACTTCGGAAAAAATTTCAAAACTGTATAACTCGAAAACCGTTGGTCAGATTTTTTCATGACTCACCCCTTTTTTGTAGCTTTTATAATGCTGATTTCAAATATCAAATCAGATTTTTGATAGGAGCACTTGATTTTTTTTCAGAATTTTTTTTAAATTTTTTATGTGATTTAAATTTTTCAAAAATTCAAAAAAATACAAAAAAAAATTATGAAAAAAAAACTATACGAGATAGCAATTTTTGGTCTTTTCCATTGAACTCGGAGCATCATGTTTAGCCCAGAAACCAATGTTCATCAGAATCGGTCAACATTCCCAAAAATTAGCCGATTTTTGTCGGCCATTTTGAAATAGGCGGCCATCTTGAAAAATTCGAAAGTTTTGTGCACACCTTCATAACATGAATAACTCATATACCAAGTATGGTTTTGATCTGAAAAACCATCTCAGAGAAACCGGTCGGACAAGTTCATTGTAAAAAAAATCTGAAAAACCTGAGTAAAAACAATAAGTCTCCAAACTTCGTTTGGGAGACTTAATAATTACATACCGAAACTTTTTGCAGGTATTTTTTAACCGATCCTTCTGAAACTTGGTAAACATGTAGGACTAAGGCCAATGTAAAGATTTAATACCAAAAAGATCAGATTCACAAGTCATAAGGGGTTCTGGGGGGTACCAGAAAGGGGGACCGTAGGCCAAAATGCCATGGTTTCGCACACAAAACTCCTTATAGCTCTCAAACAGTAAATCCAATCTGTATAAACAATACCTATTATAAGATGCCTAACATGTACTTGAACTCAATACGGTAATGGTTTCAATGTAAGAGGTCCATTGCGAAATTAAGGGGGTCCAAAGGAGGGGTGGGGTCACTTCGGAAAAAATTTCAAAACTGTATAACTCGAAAACCGTTGGTCAGATTTTTTCATGACTCACCCCTTTTTTGTAGCTTTTATAATGCTGATTTCAAATATCAAATCAGATTTTTGATAGGAGCACTTGATTTTTTTTCAGAATTTTTTTTAAATTTTTTATGTGATTTAAATTTTTCAAAAATTCAAAAAAATACAAAAAAAAATTATGAAAAAAAAACTATACGAGATAGCAATTTTTGGTCTTTTCCATTGAACTCGGAGCATCATGTTTAGCCCAGAAACCAATGTTCATCAGAATCGGTCAACATTCCCAAAAATTAGCCGATTTTTGTCGGCCATTTTGAAATAGGCGGCCATCTTGAAAAATTCGAAAGTTTTGTGCACACCTTCATAACATGAATAACTCATATACCAAGTATGGTTTTGATCTGAAAAACCATCTCAGAGAAACCGGTCGGACAAGTTCATTGTAAAAAAAATCTGAAAAACCTGAGTAAAAACAATAAGTCTCCAAACTTCGTTTGGGAGACTTAATAATTACATACCGAAACTTTTTGCAGGTATTTTTTAACCGATCCTTCTGAAACTTGGTAAACATGTAGGACTAAGGCCAATGTAAAGATTTAATACCAAAAAGATCAGATTCACAAGTCATAAGGGGTTCTGGGGGGTACCAGAAAGGGGGACCGTAGGCCAAAATGCCATGGTTTCGCACACAAAACTCCTTATAGCTCTCAAACAGTAAATCCAATCTGTATAAACAATACCTATTATAAGATGCCTAACATGTACTTGAACTCAATACGGTAATGGTTTCAATGTAAGAGGTCCATTGCGAAATTAAGGGGGTCCAAAGGAGGGGTGGGGTCACTTCGGAAAAAATTTCAAAACTGTATAACTCGAAAACCGTTGGTCAGATTTTTTCATGACTCACCCCTTTTTTGTAGCTTTTATAATGCTGATTTCAAATATCAAATCAGATTTTTGATAGGAGCACTTGATTTTTTTTCAGAATTTTTTTTAAATTTTTTATGTGATTTAAATTTTTCAAAAATTCAAAAAAATACAAAAAAAAATTATGAAAAAAAAACTATACGAGATAGCAATTTTTGGTCTTTTCCATTGAACTCGGAGCATCATGTTTAGCCCAGAAACCAATGTTCATCAGAATCGGTCAACATTCCCAAAAATTAGCCGATTTTTGTCGGCCATTTTGAAATAGGCGGCCATCTTGAAAAATTCGAAAGTTTTGTGCACACCTTCATAACATGAATAACTCATATACCAAGTATGGTTTTGATCTGAAAAACCATCTCAGAGAAACCGGTCGGACAAGTTCATTGTAAAAAAAATCTGAAAAACCTGAGTAAAAACAATAAGTCTCCAAACTTCGTTTGGGAGACTTAATAATTACATACCGAAACTTTTTGCAGGTATTTTTTAACCGATCCTTCTGAAACTTGGTAAACATGTAGGACTAAGGCCAATGTAAAGATTTAATACCAAAAAGATCAGATTCACAAGTCATAAGGGGTTCTGGGGGGTACCAGAAAGGGGGACCGTAGGCCAAAATGCCATGGTTTCGCACACAAAACTCCTTATAGCTCTCAAACAGTAAATCCAATCTGTATAAACAATACCTATTATAAGATGCCTAACATGTACTTGAACTCAATACGGTAATGGTTTCAATGTAAGAGGTCCATTGCGAAATTAAGGGGGTCCAAAGGAGGGGTGGGGTCACTTCGGAAAAAATTTCAAAACTGTATAACTCGAAAACCGTTGGTCAGATTTTTTCATGACTCACCCCTTTTTTGTAGCTTTTATAATGCTGATTTCAAATATCAAATCAGATTTTTGATAGGAGCACTTGATTTTTTTTCAGAATTTTTTTTAAATTTTTTATGTGATTTAAATTTTTCAAAAATTCAAAAAAATACAAAAAAAAATTATGAAAAAAAAACTATACGAGATAGCAATTTTTGGTCTTTTCCATTGAACTCGGAGCATCATGTTTAGCCCAGAAACCAATGTTCATCAGAATCGGTCAACATTCCCAAAAATTAGCCGATTTTTGTCGGCCATTTTGAAATAGGCGGCCATCTTGAAAAATTCGAAATTACAAAGTATAGTTTTTGTAAGACACAGCTTTTAAAAATGCACAAGTGCAATTTACAATTTTAAACAAGATATGATTGTGTTGGGATGCCAACACACAAAGTCTCCCAAACGATTAAAAAAGTAACAACTCCAAAATGAAGGCTTCCCTTTGTCCCAAGGTTCGAAGATCATCATGAAAATTCAATATATTTTGAATATAATAAGTAAATAGGAAATAATGCAACAGGTATGGTTAAATTTTAAAATTAGCAAATATTTTATATTTATTAAAGATCTTTTGTAAACCAATAGATGAAAATAGTTCAAAATTGTTGTAGAAAAAAAAATAAAGCTTTATTTTTTCCATTGTAAAAAGGACGAGTGTGAAAATAATAATTTTAAAACATAAAGGGAGATAATACACCCATCTTGCTGAAGGTCAAGGGTCAATTGGTCCCTCCCTAACATAGTCCCTAAAAAAGTGAAATTAATGATGACAGGCAGGGTTTTAAACTTTCAAATTTATTCCTTTATAATAAGCTGAAATGACAATGCAAATATTTAGTTGAATGAATGCAACATCATCATTTCAATTTATGTCTCATTTCAAAAAGTGTATGAATAATGTTTATTTTGCTGTGAAATGGTCTCACATGGAAAACAAAAAAAATATAGAAATTGCAATAAGACTTTCAGAAAATTGTAAACTATGATGACATTCCATTTACATGTTTTCTACCAATATAACTAGATTTTTGTTTTTTTCCATTGAACTCGGAGCATCATGTTTAGCCCAGAAACCAATGTTCATCAGAATCGGTCAACATTCCCAAAAATTAGCCGATTTTTGTCGGCCATTTTGAAATAGGCGGCCATCTTGAAAAATTCGAAAGTTTTGTGCACACCTTCATAACATGAATAACTCATATACCAAGTATGGTTTTGATCTGAAAAACCATCTCAGAGAAACCGGTCGGACAAGTTCATTGTAAAAAAAATCTGAAAAACCTGAGTAAAAACAATAAGTCTCCAAACTTCGTTTGGGAGACTTAATAATTACATACCGAAACTTTTTGCAGGTATTTTTTAACCGATCCTTCTGAAACTTGGTAAACATGTAGGACTAAGGCCAATGTAAAGATTTAATACCAAAAAGATCAGATTCACAAGTCATAAGGGGTTCTGGGGGGTACCAGAAAGGGGGACCGTAGGCCAAAATGCCATGGTTTCGCACACAAAACTCCTTATAGCTCTCAAACAGTAAATCCAATCTGTATAAACAATACCTATTATAAGATGCCTAACATGTACTTGAACTCAATACGGTAATGGTTTCAATGTAAGAGGTCCATTGCGAAATTAAGGGGGTCCAAAGGAGGGGTGGGGTCACTTCGGAAAAAATTTCAAAACTGTATAACTCGAAAACCGTTGGTCAGATTTTTTCATGACTCACCCCTTTTTTGTAGCTTTTATAATGCTGATTTCAAATATCAAATCAGATTTTTGATAGGAGCACTTGATTTTTTTTCAGAATTTTTTTTAAATTTTTTATGTGATTTAAATTTTTCAAAAATTCAAAAAAATACAAAAAAAAATTATGAAAAAAAAACTATACGAGATAGCAATTTTTGGTCTTTTCCATTGAACTCGGAGCATCATGTTTAGCCCAGAAACCAATGTTCATCAGAATCGGTCAACATTCCCAAAAATTAGCCGATTTTTGTCGGCCATTTTGAAATAGGCGGCCATCTTGAAAAATTCGAAAGTTTTGTGCACACCTTCATAACATGAATAACTCATATACCAAGTATGGTTTTGATCTGAAAAACCATCTCAGAGAAACCGGTCGGACAAGTTCATTGTAAAAAAAATCTGAAAAACCTGAGTAAAAACAATAAGTCTCCAAACTTCGTTTGGGAGACTTAATAATTACATACCGAAACTTTTTGCAGGTATTTTTTAACCGATCCTTCTGAAACTTGGTAAACATGTAGGACTAAGGCCAATGTAAAGATTTAATACCAAAAAGATCAGATTCACAAGTCATAAGGGGTTCTGGGGGGTACCAGAAAGGGGGACCGTAGGCCAAAATGCCATGGTTTCGCACACAAAACTCCTTATAGCTCTCAAACAGTAAATCCAATCTGTATAAACAATACCTATTATAAGATGCCTAACATGTACTTGAACTCAATACGGTAATGGTTTCAATGTAAGAGGTCCATTGCGAAATTAAGGGGGTCCAAAGGAGGGGTGGGGTCACTTCGGAAAAAATTTCAAAACTGTATAACTCGAAAACCGTTGGTCAGATTTTTTCATGACTCACCCCTTTTTTGTAGCTTTTATAATGCTGATTTCAAATATCAAATCAGATTTTTGATAGGAGCACTTGATTTTTTTTCAGAATTTTTTTTAAATTTTTTATGTGATTTAAATTTTTCAAAAATTCAAAAAAATACAAAAAAAAATTATGAAAAAAAAACTATACGAGATAGCAATTTTTGGTCTTTTCCATTGAACTCGGAGCATCATGTTTAGCCCAGAAACCAATGTTCATCAGAATCGGTCAACATTCCCAAAAATTAGCCGATTTTTGTCGGCCATTTTGAAATAGGCGGCCATCTTGAAAAATTCGAAAGTTTTGTGCACACCTTCATAACATGAATAACTCATATACCAAGTATGGTTTTGATCTGAAAAACCATCTCAGAGAAACCGGTCGGACAAGTTCATTGTAAAAAAAATCTGAAAAACCTGAGTAAAAACAATAAGTCTCCAAACTTCGTTTGGGAGACTTAATAATTACATACCGAAACTTTTTGCAGGTATTTTTTAACCGATCCTTCTGAAACTTGGTAAACATGTAGGACTAAGGCCAATGTAAAGATTTAATACCAAAAAGATCAGATTCACAAGTCATAAGGGGTTCTGGGGGGTACCAGAAAGGGGGACCGTAGGCCAAAATGCCATGGTTTCGCACACAAAACTCCTTATAGCTCTCAAACAGTAAATCCAATCTGTATAAACAATACCTATTATAAGATGCCTAACATGTACTTGAACTCAATACGGTAATGGTTTCAATGTAAGAGGTCCATTGCGAAATTAAGGGGGTCCAAAGGAGGGGTGGGGTCACTTCGGAAAAAATTTCAAAACTGTATAACTCGAAAACCGTTGGTCAGATTTTTTCATGACTCACCCCTTTTTTGTAGCTTTTATAATGCTGATTTCAAATATCAAATCAGATTTTTGATAGGAGCACTTGATTTTTTTTCAGAATTTTTTTTAAATTTTTTATGTGATTTAAATTTTTCAAAAATTCAAAAAAATACAAAAAAAAATTATGAAAAAAAAACTATACGAGATAGCAATTTTTGGTCTTTTCCATTGAACTCGGAGCATCATGTTTAGCCCAGAAACCAATGTTCATCAGAATCGGTCAACATTCCCAAAAATTAGCCGATTTTTGTCGGCCATTTTGAAATAGGCGGCCATCTTGAAAAATTCGAAAGTTTTGTGCACACCTTCATAACATGAATAACTCATATACCAAGTATGGTTTTGATCTGAAAAACCATCTCAGAGAAACCGGTCGGACAAGTTCATTGTAAAAAAAATCTGAAAAACCTGAGTAAAAACAATAAGTCTCCAAACTTCGTTTGGGAGACTTAATAATTACATACCGAAACTTTTTGCAGGTATTTTTTAACCGATCCTTCTGAAACTTGGTAAACATGTAGGACTAAGGCCAATGTAAAGATTTAATACCAAAAAGATCAGATTCACAAGTCATAAGGGGTTCTGGGGGGTACCAGAAAGGGGGACCGTAGGCCAAAATGCCATGGTTTCGCACACAAAACTCCTTATAGCTCTCAAACAGTAAATCCAATCTGTATAAACAATACCTATTATAAGATGCCTAACATGTACTTGAACTCAATACGGTAATGGTTTCAATGTAAGAGGTCCATTGCGAAATTAAGGGGGTCCAAAGGAGGGGTGGGGTCACTTCGGAAAAAATTTCAAAACTGTATAACTCGAAAACCGTTGGTCAGATTTTTTCATGACTCACCCCTTTTTTGTAGCTTTTATAATGCTGATTTCAAATATCAAATCAGATTTTTGATAGGAGCACTTGATTTTTTTTCAGAATTTTTTTTAAATTTTTTATGTGATTTAAATTTTTCAAAAATTCAAAAAAATACAAAAAAAAATTATGAAAAAAAAACTATACGAGATAGCAATTTTTGGTCTTTTCCATTGAACTCGGAGCATCATGTTTAGCCCAGAAACCAATGTTCATCAGAATCGGTCAACATTCCCAAAAATTAGCCGATTTTTGTCGGCCATTTTGAAATAGGCGGCCATCTTGAAAAATTCGAAAGTTTTGTGCACACCTTCATAACATGAATAACTCATATACCAAGTATGGTTTTGATCTGAAAAACCATCTCAGAGAAACCGGTCGGACAAGTTCATTGTAAAAAAAATCTGAAAAACCTGAGTAAAAACAATAAGTCTCCAAACTTCGTTTGGGAGACTTAATAATTACATACCGAAACTTTTTGCAGGTATTTTTTAACCGATCCTTCTGAAACTTGGTAAACATGTAGGACTAAGGCCAATGTAAAGATTTAATACCAAAAAGATCAGATTCACAAGTCATAAGGGGTTCTGGGGGGTACCAGAAAGGGGGACCGTAGGCCAAAATGCCATGGTTTCGCACACAAAACTCCTTATAGCTCTCAAACAGTAAATCCAATCTGTATAAACAATACCTATTATAAGATGCCTAACATGTACTTGAACTCAATACGGTAATGGTTTCAATGTAAGAGGTCCATTGCGAAATTAAGGGGGTCCAAAGGAGGGGTGGGGTCACTTCGGAAAAAATTTCAAAACTGTATAACTCGAAAACCGTTGGTCAGATTTTTTCATGACTCACCCCTTTTTTGTAGCTTTTATAATGCTGATTTCAAATATCAAATCAGATTTTTGATAGGAGCACTTGATTTTTTTTCAGAATTTTTTTTAAATTTTTTATGTGATTTAAATTTTTCAAAAATTCAAAAAAATACAAAAAAAAATTATGAAAAAAAAACTATACGAGATAGCAATTTTTGGTCTTTTCCATTGAACTCGGAGCATCATGTTTAGCCCAGAAACCAATGTTCATCAGAATCGGTCAACATTCCCAAAAATTAGCCGATTTTTGTCGGCCATTTTGAAATAGGCGGCCATCTTGAAAAATTCGAAAGTTTTGTGCACACCTTCATAACATGAATAACTCATATACCAAGTATGGTTTTGATCTGAAAAACCATCTCAGAGAAACCGGTCGGACAAGTTCATTGTAAAAAAAATCTGAAAAACCTGAGTAAAAACAATAAGTCTCCAAACTTCGTTTGGGAGACTTAATAATTACATACCGAAACTTTTTGCAGGTATTTTTTAACCGATCCTTCTGAAACTTGGTAAACATGTAGGACTAAGGCCAATGTAAAGATTTAATACCAAAAAGATCAGATTCACAAGTCATAAGGGGTTCTGGGGGGTACCAGAAAGGGGGACCGTAGGCCAAAATGCCATGGTTTCGCACACAAAACTCCTTATAGCTCTCAAACAGTAAATCCAATCTGTATAAACAATACCTATTATAAGATGCCTAACATGTACTTGAACTCAATACGGTAATGGTTTCAATGTAAGAGGTCCATTGCGAAATTAAGGGGGTCCAAAGGAGGGGTGGGGTCACTTCGGAAAAAATTTCAAAACTGTATAACTCGAAAACCGTTGGTCAGATTTTTTCATGACTCACCCCTTTTTTGTAGCTTTTATAATGCTGATTTCAAATATCAAATCAGATTTTTGATAGGAGCACTTGATTTTTTTTCAGAATTTTTTTTAAATTTTTTATGTGATTTAAATTTTTCAAAAATTCAAAAAAATACAAAAAAAAATTATGAAAAAAAAACTATACGAGATAGCAATTTTTGGTCTTTTCCATTGAACTCGGAGCATCATGTTTAGCCCAGAAACCAATGTTCATCAGAATCGGTCAACATTCCCAAAAATTAGCCGATTTTTGTCGGCCATTTTGAAATAGGCGGCCATCTTGAAAAATTCGAAAGTTTTGTGCACACCTTCATAACATGAATAACTCATATACCAAGTATGGTTTTGATCTGAAAAACCATCTCAGAGAAACCGGTCGGACAAGTTCATTGTAAAAAAAATCTGAAAAACCTGAGTAAAAACAATAAGTCTCCAAACTTCGTTTGGGAGACTTAATAATTACATACCGAAACTTTTTGCAGGTATTTTTTAACCGATCCTTCTGAAACTTGGTAAACATGTAGGACTAAGGCCAATGTAAAGATTTAATACCAAAAAGATCAGATTCACAAGTCATAAGGGGTTCTGGGGGGTACCAGAAAGGGGGACCGTAGGCCAAAATGCCATGGTTTCGCACACAAAACTCCTTATAGCTCTCAAACAGTAAATCCAATCTGTATAAACAATACCTATTATAAGATGCCTAACATGTACTTGAACTCAATACGGTAATGGTTTCAATGTAAGAGGTCCATTGCGAAATTAAGGGGGTCCAAAGGAGGGGTGGGGTCACTTCGGAAAAAATTTCAAAACTGTATAACTCGAAAACCGTTGGTCAGATTTTTTCATGACTCACCCCTTTTTTGTAGCTTTTATAATGCTGATTTCAAATATCAAATCAGATTTTTGATAGGAGCACTTGATTTTTTTTCAGAATTTTTTTTAAATTTTTTATGTGATTTAAATTTTTCAAAAATTCAAAAAAATACAAAAAAAAATTATGAAAAAAAAACTATACGAGATAGCAATTTTTGGTCTTTTCCATTGAACTCGGAGCATCATGTTTAGCCCAGAAACCAATGTTCATCAGAATCGGTCAACATTCCCAAAAATTAGCCGATTTTTGTCGGCCATTTTGAAATAGGCGGCCATCTTGAAAAATTCGAAAGTTTTGTGCACACCTTCATAACATGAATAACTCATATACCAAGTATGGTTTTGATCTGAAAAACCATCTCAGAGAAACCGGTCGGACAAGTTCATTGTAAAAAAAATCTGAAAAACCTGAGTAAAAACAATAAGTCTCCAAACTTCGTTTGGGAGACTTAATAATTACATACCGAAACTTTTTGCAGGTATTTTTTAACCGATCCTTCTGAAACTTGGTAAACATGTAGGACTAAGGCCAATGTAAAGATTTAATACCAAAAAGATCAGATTCACAAGTCATAAGGGGTTCTGGGGGGTACCAGAAAGGGGGACCGTAGGCCAAAATGCCATGGTTTCGCACACAAAACTCCTTATAGCTCTCAAACAGTAAATCCAATCTGTATAAACAATACCTATTATAAGATGCCTAACATGTACTTGAACTCAATACGGTAATGGTTTCAATGTAAGAGGTCCATTGCGAAATTAAGGGGGTCCAAAGGAGGGGTGGGGTCACTTCGGAAAAAATTTCAAAACTGTATAACTCGAAAACCGTTGGTCAGATTTTTTCATGACTCACCCCTTTTTTGTAGCTTTTATAATGCTGATTTCAAATATCAAATCAGATTTTTGATAGGAGCACTTGATTTTTTTTCAGAATTTTTTTTAAATTTTTTATGTGATTTAAATTTTTCAAAAATTCAAAAAAATACAAAAAAAAATTATGAAAAAAAAACTATACGAGATAGCAATTTTTGGTCTTTTCCATTGAACTCGGAGCATCATGTTTAGCCCAGAAACCAATGTTCATCAGAATCGGTCAACATTCCCAAAAATTAGCCGATTTTTGTCGGCCATTTTGAAATAGGCGGCCATCTTGAAAAATTCGAAAGTTTTGTGCACACCTTCATAACATGAATAACTCATATACCAAGTATGGTTTTGATCTGAAAAACCATCTCAGAGAAACCGGTCGGACAAGTTCATTGTAAAAAAAATCTGAAAAACCTGAGTAAAAACAATAAGTCTCCAAACTTCGTTTGGGAGACTTAATAATTACATACCGAAACTTTTTGCAGGTATTTTTTAACCGATCCTTCTGAAACTTGGTAAACATGTAGGACTAAGGCCAATGTAAAGATTTAATACCAAAAAGATCAGATTCACAAGTCATAAGGGGTTCTGGGGGGTACCAGAAAGGGGGACCGTAGGCCAAAATGCCATGGTTTCGCACACAAAACTCCTTATAGCTCTCAAACAGTAAATCCAATCTGTATAAACAATACCTATTATAAGATGCCTAACATGTACTTGAACTCAATACGGTAATGGTTTCAATGTAAGAGGTCCATTGCGAAATTAAGGGGGTCCAAAGGAGGGGTGGGGTCACTTCGGAAAAAATTTCAAAACTGTATAACTCGAAAACCGTTGGTCAGATTTTTTCATGACTCACCCCTTTTTTGTAGCTTTTATAATGCTGATTTCAAATATCAAATCAGATTTTTGATAGGAGCACTTGATTTTTTTTCAGAATTTTTTTTAAATTTTTTATGTGATTTAAATTTTTCAAAAATTCAAAAAAATACAAAAAAAAATTATGAAAAAAAAACTATACGAGATAGCAATTTTTGGTCTTTTCCATTGAACTCGGAGCATCATGTTTAGCCCAGAAACCAATGTTCATCAGAATCGGTCAACATTCCCAAAAATTAGCCGATTTTTGTCGGCCATTTTGAAATAGGCGGCCATCTTGAAAAATTCGAAAGTTTTGTGCACACCTTCATAACATGAATAACTCATATACCAAGTATGGTTTTGATCTGAAAAACCATCTCAGAGAAACCGGTCGGACAAGTTCATTGTAAAAAAAATCTGAAAAACCTGAGTAAAAACAATAAGTCTCCAAACTTCGTTTGGGAGACTTAATAATTACATACCGAAACTTTTTGCAGGTATTTTTTAACCGATCCTTCTGAAACTTGGTAAACATGTAGGACTAAGGCCAATGTAAAGATTTAATACCAAAAAGATCAGATTCACAAGTCATAAGGGGTTCTGGGGGGTACCAGAAAGGGGGACCGTAGGCCAAAATGCCATGGTTTCGCACACAAAACTCCTTATAGCTCTCAAACAGTAAATCCAATCTGTATAAACAATACCTATTATAAGATGCCTAACATGTACTTGAACTCAATACGGTAATGGTTTCAATGTAAGAGGTCCATTGCGAAATTAAGGGGGTCCAAAGGAGGGGTGGGGTCACTTCGGAAAAAATTTCAAAACTGTATAACTCGAAAACCGTTGGTCAGATTTTTTCATGACTCACCCCTTTTTTGTAGCTTTTATAATGCTGATTTCAAATATCAAATCAGATTTTTGATAGGAGCACTTGATTTTTTTTCAGAATTTTTTTTAAATTTTTTATGTGATTTAAATTTTTCAAAAATTCAAAAAAATACAAAAAAAAATTATGAAAAAAAAACTATACGAGATAGCAATTTTTGGTCTTTTCCATTGAACTCGGAGCATCATGTTTAGCCCAGAAACCAATGTTCATCAGAATCGGTCAACATTCCCAAAAATTAGCCGATTTTTGTCGGCCATTTTGAAATAGGCGGCCATCTTGAAAAATTCGAAAGTTTTGTGCACACCTTCATAACATGAATAACTCATATACCAAGTATGGTTTTGATCTGAAAAACCATCTCAGAGAAACCGGTCGGACAAGTTCATTGTAAAAAAAATCTGAAAAACCTGAGTAAAAACAATAAGTCTCCAAACTTCGTTTGGGAGACTTAATAATTACATACCGAAACTTTTTGCAGGTATTTTTTAACCGATCCTTCTGAAACTTGGTAAACATGTAGGACTAAGGCCAATGTAAAGATTTAATACCAAAAAGATCAGATTCACAAGTCATAAGGGGTTCTGGGGGGTACCAGAAAGGGGGACCGTAGGCCAAAATGCCATGGTTTCGCACACAAAACTCCTTATAGCTCTCAAACAGTAAATCCAATCTGTATAAACAATACCTATTATAAGATGCCTAACATGTACTTGAACTCAATACGGTAATGGTTTCAATGTAAGAGGTCCATTGCGAAATTAAGGGGGTCCAAAGGAGGGGTGGGGTCACTTCGGAAAAAATTTCAAAACTGTATAACTCGAAAACCGTTGGTCAGATTTTTTCATGACTCACCCCTTTTTTGTAGCTTTTATAATGCTGATTTCAAATATCAAATCAGATTTTTGATAGGAGCACTTGATTTTTTTTCAGAATTTTTTTTAAATTTTTTATGTGATTTAAATTTTTCAAAAATTCAAAAAAATACAAAAAAAAATTATGAAAAAAAAACTATACGAGATAGCAATTTTTGGTCTTTTCCATTGAACTCGGAGCATCATGTTTAGCCCAGAAACCAATGTTCATCAGAATCGGTCAACATTCCCAAAAATTAGCCGATTTTTGTCGGCCATTTTGAAATAGGCGGCCATCTTGAAAAATTCGAAAGTTTTGTGCACACCTTCATAACATGAATAACTCATATACCAAGTATGGTTTTGATCTGAAAAACCATCTCAGAGAAACCGGTCGGACAAGTTCATTGTAAAAAAAATCTGAAAAACCTGAGTAAAAACAATAAGTCTCCAAACTTCGTTTGGGAGACTTAATAATTACATACCGAAACTTTTTGCAGGTATTTTTTAACCGATCCTTCTGAAACTTGGTAAACATGTAGGACTAAGGCCAATGTAAAGATTTAATACCAAAAAGATCAGATTCACAAGTCATAAGGGGTTCTGGGGGGTACCAGAAAGGGGGACCGTAGGCCAAAATGCCATGGTTTCGCACACAAAACTCCTTATAGCTCTCAAACAGTAAATCCAATCTGTATAAACAATACCTATTATAAGATGCCTAACATGTACTTGAACTCAATACGGTAATGGTTTCAATGTAAGAGGTCCATTGCGAAATTAAGGGGGTCCAAAGGAGGGGTGGGGTCACTTCGGAAAAAATTTCAAAACTGTATAACTCGAAAACCGTTGGTCAGATTTTTTCATGACTCACCCCTTTTTTGTAGCTTTTATAATGCTGATTTCAAATATCAAATCAGATTTTTGATAGGAGCACTTGATTTTTTTTCAGAATTTTTTTTAAATTTTTTATGTGATTTAAATTTTTCAAAAATTCAAAAAAATACAAAAAAAAATTATGAAAAAAAAACTATACGAGATAGCAATTTTTGGTCTTTTCCATTGAACTCGGAGCATCATGTTTAGCCCAGAAACCAATGTTCATCAGAATCGGTCAACATTCCCAAAAATTAGCCGATTTTTGTCGGCCATTTTGAAATAGGCGGCCATCTTGAAAAATTCGAAAGTTTTGTGCACACCTTCATAACATGAATAACTCATATACCAAGTATGGTTTTGATCTGAAAAACCATCTCAGAGAAACCGGTCGGACAAGTTCATTGTAAAAAAAATCTGAAAAACCTGAGTAAAAACAATAAGTCTCCAAACTTCGTTTGGGAGACTTAATAATTACATACCGAAACTTTTTGCAGGTATTTTTTAACCGATCCTTCTGAAACTTGGTAAACATGTAGGACTAAGGCCAATGTAAAGATTTAATACCAAAAAGATCAGATTCACAAGTCATAAGGGGTTCTGGGGGGTACCAGAAAGGGGGACCGTAGGCCAAAATGCCATGGTTTCGCACACAAAACTCCTTATAGCTCTCAAACAGTAAATCCAATCTGTATAAACAATACCTATTATAAGATGCCTAACATGTACTTGAACTCAATACGGTAATGGTTTCAATGTAAGAGGTCCATTGCGAAATTAAGGGGGTCCAAAGGAGGGGTGGGGTCACTTCGGAAAAAATTTCAAAACTGTATAACTCGAAAACCGTTGGTCAGATTTTTTCATGACTCACCCCTTTTTTGTAGCTTTTATAATGCTGATTTCAAATATCAAATCAGATTTTTGATAGGAGCACTTGATTTTTTTTCAGAATTTTTTTTAAATTTTTTATGTGATTTAAATTTTTCAAAAATTCAAAAAAATACAAAAAAAAATTATGAAAAAAAAACTATACGAGATAGCAATTTTTGGTCTTTTCCATTGAACTCGGAGCATCATGTTTAGCCCAGAAACCAATGTTCATCAGAATCGGTCAACATTCCCAAAAATTAGCCGATTTTTGTCGGCCATTTTGAAATAGGCGGCCATCTTGAAAAATTCGAAAGTTTTGTGCACACCTTCATAACATGAATAACTCATATACCAAGTATGGTTTTGATCTGAAAAACCATCTCAGAGAAACCGGTCGGACAAGTTCATTGTAAAAAAAATCTGAAAAACCTGAGTAAAAACAATAAGTCTCCAAACTTCGTTTGGGAGACTTAATAATTACATACCGAAACTTTTTGCAGGTATTTTTTAACCGATCCTTCTGAAACTTGGTAAACATGTAGGACTAAGGCCAATGTAAAGATTTAATACCAAAAAGATCAGATTCACAAGTCATAAGGGGTTCTGGGGGGTACCAGAAAGGGGGACCGTAGGCCAAAATGCCATGGTTTCGCACACAAAACTCCTTATAGCTCTCAAACAGTAAATCCAATCTGTATAAACAATACCTATTATAAGATGCCTAACATGTACTTGAACTCAATACGGTAATGGTTTCAATGTAAGAGGTCCATTGCGAAATTAAGGGGGTCCAAAGGAGGGGTGGGGTCACTTCGGAAAAAATTTCAAAACTGTATAACTCGAAAACCGTTGGTCAGATTTTTTCATGACTCACCCCTTTTTTGTAGCTTTTATAATGCTGATTTCAAATATCAAATCAGATTTTTGATAGGAGCACTTGATTTTTTTTCAGAATTTTTTTTAAATTTTTTATGTGATTTAAATTTTTCAAAAATTCAAAAAAATACAAAAAAAAATTATGAAAAAAAAACTATACGAGATAGCAATTTTTGGTCTTTTCCATTGAACTCGGAGCATCATGTTTAGCCCAGAAACCAATGTTCATCAGAATCGGTCAACATTCCCAAAAATTAGCCGATTTTTGTCGGCCATTTTGAAATAGGCGGCCATCTTGAAAAATTCGAAAGTTTTGTGCACACCTTCATAACATGAATAACTCATATACCAAGTATGGTTTTGATCTGAAAAACCATCTCAGAGAAACCGGTCGGACAAGTTCATTGTAAAAAAAATCTGAAAAACCTGAGTAAAAACAATAAGTCTCCAAACTTCGTTTGGGAGACTTAATAATTACATACCGAAACTTTTTGCAGGTATTTTTTAACCGATCCTTCTGAAACTTGGTAAACATGTAGGACTAAGGCCAATGTAAAGATTTAATACCAAAAAGATCAGATTCACAAGTCATAAGGGGTTCTGGGGGGTACCAGAAAGGGGGACCGTAGGCCAAAATGCCATGGTTTCGCACACAAAACTCCTTATAGCTCTCAAACAGTAAATCCAATCTGTATAAACAATACCTATTATAAGATGCCTAACATGTACTTGAACTCAATACGGTAATGGTTTCAATGTAAGAGGTCCATTGCGAAATTAAGGGGGTCCAAAGGAGGGGTGGGGTCACTTCGGAAAAAATTTCAAAACTGTATAACTCGAAAACCGTTGGTCAGATTTTTTCATGACTCACCCCTTTTTTGTAGCTTTTATAATGCTGATTTCAAATATCAAATCAGATTTTTGATAGGAGCACTTGATTTTTTTTCAGAATTTTTTTTAAATTTTTTATGTGATTTAAATTTTTCAAAAATTCAAAAAAATACAAAAAAAAATTATGAAAAAAAAACTATACGAGATAGCAATTTTTGGTCTTTTCCATTGAACTCGGAGCATCATGTTTAGCCCAGAAACCAATGTTCATCAGAATCGGTCAACATTCCCAAAAATTAGCCGATTTTTGTCGGCCATTTTGAAATAGGCGGCCATCTTGAAAAATTCGAAAGTTTTGTGCACACCTTCATAACATGAATAACTCATATACCAAGTATGGTTTTGATCTGAAAAACCATCTCAGAGAAACCGGTCGGACAAGTTCATTGTAAAAAAAATCTGAAAAACCTGAGTAAAAACAATAAGTCTCCAAACTTCGTTTGGGAGACTTAATAATTACATACCGAAACTTTTTGCAGGTATTTTTTAACCGATCCTTCTGAAACTTGGTAAACATGTAGGACTAAGGCCAATGTAAAGATTTAATACCAAAAAGATCAGATTCACAAGTCATAAGGGGTTCTGGGGGGTACCAGAAAGGGGGACCGTAGGCCAAAATGCCATGGTTTCGCACACAAAACTCCTTATAGCTCTCAAACAGTAAATCCAATCTGTATAAACAATACCTATTATAAGATGCCTAACATGTACTTGAACTCAATACGGTAATGGTTTCAATGTAAGAGGTCCATTGCGAAATTAAGGGGGTCCAAAGGAGGGGTGGGGTCACTTCGGAAAAAATTTCAAAACTGTATAACTCGAAAACCGTTGGTCAGATTTTTTCATGACTCACCCCTTTTTTGTAGCTTTTATAATGCTGATTTCAAATATCAAATCAGATTTTTGATAGGAGCACTTGATTTTTTTTCAGAATTTTTTTTAAATTTTTTATGTGATTTAAATTTTTCAAAAATTCAAAAAAATACAAAAAAAAATTATGAAAAAAAAACTATACGAGATAGCAATTTTTGGTCTTTTCCATTGAACTCGGAGCATCATGTTTAGCCCAGAAACCAATGTTCATCAGAATCGGTCAACATTCCCAAAAATTAGCCGATTTTTGTCGGCCATTTTGAAATAGGCGGCCATCTTGAAAAATTCGAAAGTTTTGTGCACACCTTCATAACATGAATAACTCATATACCAAGTATGGTTTTGATCTGAAAAACCATCTCAGAGAAACCGGTCGGACAAGTTCATTGTAAAAAAAATCTGAAAAACCTGAGTAAAAACAATAAGTCTCCAAACTTCGTTTGGGAGACTTAATAATTACATACCGAAACTTTTTGCAGGTATTTTTTAACCGATCCTTCTGAAACTTGGTAAACATGTAGGACTAAGGCCAATGTAAAGATTTAATACCAAAAAGATCAGATTCACAAGTCATAAGGGGTTCTGGGGGGTACCAGAAAGGGGGACCGTAGGCCAAAATGCCATGGTTTCGCACACAAAACTCCTTATAGCTCTCAAACAGTAAATCCAATCTGTATAAACAATACCTATTATAAGATGCCTAACATGTACTTGAACTCAATACGGTAATGGTTTCAATGTAAGAGGTCCATTGCGAAATTAAGGGGGTCCAAAGGAGGGGTGGGGTCACTTCGGAAAAAATTTCAAAACTGTATAACTCGAAAACCGTTGGTCAGATTTTTTCATGACTCACCCCTTTTTTGTAGCTTTTATAATGCTGATTTCAAATATCAAATCAGATTTTTGATAGGAGCACTTGATTTTTTTTCAGAATTTTTTTTAAATTTTTTATGTGATTTAAATTTTTCAAAAATTCAAAAAAATACAAAAAAAAATTATGAAAAAAAAACTATACGAGATAGCAATTTTTGGTCTTTTCCATTGAACTCGGAGCATCATGTTTAGCCCAGAAACCAATGTTCATCAGAATCGGTCAACATTCCCAAAAATTAGCCGATTTTTGTCGGCCATTTTGAAATAGGCGGCCATCTTGAAAAATTCGAAAGTTTTGTGCACACCTTCATAACATGAATAACTCATATACCAAGTATGGTTTTGATCTGAAAAACCATCTCAGAGAAACCGGTCGGACAAGTTCATTGTAAAAAAAATCTGAAAAACCTGAGTAAAAACAATAAGTCTCCAAACTTCGTTTGGGAGACTTAATAATTACATACCGAAACTTTTTGCAGGTATTTTTTAACCGATCCTTCTGAAACTTGGTAAACATGTAGGACTAAGGCCAATGTAAAGATTTAATACCAAAAAGATCAGATTCACAAGTCATAAGGGGTTCTGGGGGGTACCAGAAAGGGGGACCGTAGGCCAAAATGCCATGGTTTCGCACACAAAACTCCTTATAGCTCTCAAACAGTAAATCCAATCTGTATAAACAATACCTATTATAAGATGCCTAACATGTACTTGAACTCAATACGGTAATGGTTTCAATGTAAGAGGTCCATTGCGAAATTAAGGGGGTCCAAAGGAGGGGTGGGGTCACTTCGGAAAAAATTTCAAAACTGTATAACTCGAAAACCGTTGGTCAGATTTTTTCATGACTCACCCCTTTTTTGTAGCTTTTATAATGCTGATTTCAAATATCAAATCAGATTTTTGATAGGAGCACTTGATTTTTTTTCAGAATTTTTTTTAAATTTTTTATGTGATTTAAATTTTTCAAAAATTCAAAAAAATACAAAAAAAAATTATGAAAAAAAAACTATACGAGATAGCAATTTTTGGTCTTTTCCATTGAACTCGGAGCATCATGTTTAGCCCAGAAACCAATGTTCATCAGAATCGGTCAACATTCCCAAAAATTAGCCGATTTTTGTCGGCCATTTTGAAATAGGCGGCCATCTTGAAAAATTCGAAAGTTTTGTGCACACCTTCATAACATGAATAACTCATATACCAAGTATGGTTTTGATCTGAAAAACCATCTCAGAGAAACCGGTCGGACAAGTTCATTGTAAAAAAAATCTGAAAAACCTGAGTAAAAACAATAAGTCTCCAAACTTCGTTTGGGAGACTTAATAATTACATACCGAAACTTTTTGCAGGTATTTTTTAACCGATCCTTCTGAAACTTGGTAAACATGTAGGACTAAGGCCAATGTAAAGATTTAATACCAAAAAGATCAGATTCACAAGTCATAAGGGGTTCTGGGGGGTACCAGAAAGGGGGACCGTAGGCCAAAATGCCATGGTTTCGCACACAAAACTCCTTATAGCTCTCAAACAGTAAATCCAATCTGTATAAACAATACCTATTATAAGATGCCTAACATGTACTTGAACTCAATACGGTAATGGTTTCAATGTAAGAGGTCCATTGCGAAATTAAGGGGGTCCAAAGGAGGGGTGGGGTCACTTCGGAAAAAATTTCAAAACTGTATAACTCGAAAACCGTTGGTCAGATTTTTTCATGACTCACCCCTTTTTTGTAGCTTTTATAATGCTGATTTCAAATATCAAATCAGATTTTTGATAGGAGCACTTGATTTTTTTTCAGAATTTTTTTTAAATTTTTTATGTGATTTAAATTTTTCAAAAATTCAAAAAAATACAAAAAAAAATTATGAAAAAAAAACTATACGAGATAGCAATTTTTGGTCTTTTCCATTGAACTCGGAGCATCATGTTTAGCCCAGAAACCAATGTTCATCAGAATCGGTCAACATTCCCAAAAATTAGCCGATTTTTGTCGGCCATTTTGAAATAGGCGGCCATCTTGAAAAATTCGAAAGTTTTGTGCACACCTTCATAACATGAATAACTCATATACCAAGTATGGTTTTGATCTGAAAAACCATCTCAGAGAAACCGGTCGGACAAGTTCATTGTAAAAAAAATCTGAAAAACCTGAGTAAAAACAATAAGTCTCCAAACTTCGTTTGGGAGACTTAATAATTACATACCGAAACTTTTTGCAGGTATTTTTTAACCGATCCTTCTGAAACTTGGTAAACATGTAGGACTAAGGCCAATGTAAAGATTTAATACCAAAAAGATCAGATTCACAAGTCATAAGGGGTTCTGGGGGGTACCAGAAAGGGGGACCGTAGGCCAAAATGCCATGGTTTCGCACACAAAACTCCTTATAGCTCTCAAACAGTAAATCCAATCTGTATAAACAATACCTATTATAAGATGCCTAACATGTACTTGAACTCAATACGGTAATGGTTTCAATGTAAGAGGTCCATTGCGAAATTAAGGGGGTCCAAAGGAGGGGTGGGGTCACTTCGGAAAAAATTTCAAAACTGTATAACTCGAAAACCGTTGGTCAGATTTTTTCATGACTCACCCCTTTTTTGTAGCTTTTATAATGCTGATTTCAAATATCAAATCAGATTTTTGATAGGAGCACTTGATTTTTTTTCAGAATTTTTTTTAAATTTTTTATGTGATTTAAATTTTTCAAAAATTCAAAAAAATACAAAAAAAAATTATGAAAAAAAAACTATACGAGATAGCAATTTTTGGTCTTTTCCATTGAACTCGGAGCATCATGTTTAGCCCAGAAACCAATGTTCATCAGAATCGGTCAACATTCCCAAAAATTAGCCGATTTTTGTCGGCCATTTTGAAATAGGCGGCCATCTTGAAAAATTCGAAAGTTTTGTGCACACCTTCATAACATGAATAACTCATATACCAAGTATGGTTTTGATCTGAAAAACCATCTCAGAGAAACCGGTCGGACAAGTTCATTGTAAAAAAAATCTGAAAAACCTGAGTAAAAACAATAAGTCTCCAAACTTCGTTTGGGAGACTTAATAATTACATACCGAAACTTTTTGCAGGTATTTTTTAACCGATCCTTCTGAAACTTGGTAAACATGTAGGACTAAGGCCAATGTAAAGATTTAATACCAAAAAGATCAGATTCACAAGTCATAAGGGGTTCTGGGGGGTACCAGAAAGGGGGACCGTAGGCCAAAATGCCATGGTTTCGCACACAAAACTCCTTATAGCTCTCAAACAGTAAATCCAATCTGTATAAACAATACCTATTATAAGATGCCTAACATGTACTTGAACTCAATACGGTAATGGTTTCAATGTAAGAGGTCCATTGCGAAATTAAGGGGGTCCAAAGGAGGGGTGGGGTCACTTCGGAAAAAATTTCAAAACTGTATAACTCGAAAACCGTTGGTCAGATTTTTTCATGACTCACCCCTTTTTTGTAGCTTTTATAATGCTGATTTCAAATATCAAATCAGATTTTTGATAGGAGCACTTGATTTTTTTTCAGAATTTTTTTTAAATTTTTTATGTGATTTAAATTTTTCAAAAATTCAAAAAAATACAAAAAAAAATTATGAAAAAAAAACTATACGAGATAGCAATTTTTGGTCTTTTCCATTGAACTCGGAGCATCATGTTTAGCCCAGAAACCAATGTTCATCAGAATCGGTCAACATTCCCAAAAATTAGCCGATTTTTGTCGGCCATTTTGAAATAGGCGGCCATCTTGAAAAATTCGAAAGTTTTGTGCACACCTTCATAACATGAATAACTCATATACCAAGTATGGTTTTGATCTGAAAAACCATCTCAGAGAAACCGGTCGGACAAGTTCATTGTAAAAAAAATCTGAAAAACCTGAGTAAAAACAATAAGTCTCCAAACTTCGTTTGGGAGACTTAATAATTACATACCGAAACTTTTTGCAGGTATTTTTTAACCGATCCTTCTGAAACTTGGTAAACATGTAGGACTAAGGCCAATGTAAAGATTTAATACCAAAAAGATCAGATTCACAAGTCATAAGGGGTTCTGGGGGGTACCAGAAAGGGGGACCGTAGGCCAAAATGCCATGGTTTCGCACACAAAACTCCTTATAGCTCTCAAACAGTAAATCCAATCTGTATAAACAATACCTATTATAAGATGCCTAACATGTACTTGAACTCAATACGGTAATGGTTTCAATGTAAGAGGTCCATTGCGAAATTAAGGGGGTCCAAAGGAGGGGTGGGGTCACTTCGGAAAAAATTTCAAAACTGTATAACTCGAAAACCGTTGGTCAGATTTTTTCATGACTCACCCCTTTTTTGTAGCTTTTATAATGCTGATTTCAAATATCAAATCAGATTTTTGATAGGAGCACTTGATTTTTTTTCAGAATTTTTTTTAAATTTTTTATGTGATTTAAATTTTTCAAAAATTCAAAAAAATACAAAAAAAAATTATGAAAAAAAAACTATACGAGATAGCAATTTTTGGTCTTTTCCATTGAACTCGGAGCATCATGTTTAGCCCAGAAACCAATGTTCATCAGAATCGGTCAACATTCCCAAAAATTAGCCGATTTTTGTCGGCCATTTTGAAATAGGCGGCCATCTTGAAAAATTCGAAAGTTTTGTGCACACCTTCATAACATGAATAACTCATATACCAAGTATGGTTTTGATCTGAAAAACCATCTCAGAGAAACCGGTCGGACAAGTTCATTGTAAAAAAAATCTGAAAAACCTGAGTAAAAACAATAAGTCTCCAAACTTCGTTTGGGAGACTTAATAATTACATACCGAAACTTTTTGCAGGTATTTTTTAACCGATCCTTCTGAAACTTGGTAAACATGTAGGACTAAGGCCAATGTAAAGATTTAATACCAAAAAGATCAGATTCACAAGTCATAAGGGGTTCTGGGGGGTACCAGAAAGGGGGACCGTAGGCCAAAATGCCATGGTTTCGCACACAAAACTCCTTATAGCTCTCAAACAGTAAATCCAATCTGTATAAACAATACCTATTATAAGATGCCTAACATGTACTTGAACTCAATACGGTAATGGTTTCAATGTAAGAGGTCCATTGCGAAATTAAGGGGGTCCAAAGGAGGGGTGGGGTCACTTCGGAAAAAATTTCAAAACTGTATAACTCGAAAACCGTTGGTCAGATTTTTTCATGACTCACCCCTTTTTTGTAGCTTTTATAATGCTGATTTCAAATATCAAATCAGATTTTTGATAGGAGCACTTGATTTTTTTTCAGAATTTTTTTTAAATTTTTTATGTGATTTAAATTTTTCAAAAATTCAAAAAAATACAAAAAAAAATTATGAAAAAAAAACTATACGAGATAGCAATTTTTGGTCTTTTCCATTGAACTCGGAGCATCATGTTTAGCCCAGAAACCAATGTTCATCAGAATCGGTCAACATTCCCAAAAATTAGCCGATTTTTGTCGGCCATTTTGAAATAGGCGGCCATCTTGAAAAATTCGAAAGTTTTGTGCACACCTTCATAACATGAATAACTCATATACCAAGTATGGTTTTGATCTGAAAAACCATCTCAGAGAAACCGGTCGGACAAGTTCATTGTAAAAAAAATCTGAAAAACCTGAGTAAAAACAATAAGTCTCCAAACTTCGTTTGGGAGACTTAATAATTACATACCGAAACTTTTTGCAGGTATTTTTTAACCGATCCTTCTGAAACTTGGTAAACATGTAGGACTAAGGCCAATGTAAAGATTTAATACCAAAAAGATCAGATTCACAAGTCATAAGGGGTTCTGGGGGGTACCAGAAAGGGGGACCGTAGGCCAAAATGCCATGGTTTCGCACACAAAACTCCTTATAGCTCTCAAACAGTAAATCCAATCTGTATAAACAATACCTATTATAAGATGCCTAACATGTACTTGAACTCAATACGGTAATGGTTTCAATGTAAGAGGTCCATTGCGAAATTAAGGGGGTCCAAAGGAGGGGTGGGGTCACTTCGGAAAAAATTTCAAAACTGTATAACTCGAAAACCGTTGGTCAGATTTTTTCATGACTCACCCCTTTTTTGTAGCTTTTATAATGCTGATTTCAAATATCAAATCAGATTTTTGATAGGAGCACTTGATTTTTTTTCAGAATTTTTTTTAAATTTTTTATGTGATTTAAATTTTTCAAAAATTCAAAAAAATACAAAAAAAAATTATGAAAAAAAAACTATACGAGATAGCAATTTTTGGTCTTTTCCATTGAACTCGGAGCATCATGTTTAGCCCAGAAACCAATGTTCATCAGAATCGGTCAACATTCCCAAAAATTAGCCGATTTTTGTCGGCCATTTTGAAATAGGCGGCCATCTTGAAAAATTCGAAAGTTTTGTGCACACCTTCATAACATGAATAACTCATATACCAAGTATGGTTTTGATCTGAAAAACCATCTCAGAGAAACCGGTCGGACAAGTTCATTGTAAAAAAAATCTGAAAAACCTGAGTAAAAACAATAAGTCTCCAAACTTCGTTTGGGAGACTTAATAATTACATACCGAAACTTTTTGCAGGTATTTTTTAACCGATCCTTCTGAAACTTGGTAAACATGTAGGACTAAGGCCAATGTAAAGATTTAATACCAAAAAGATCAGATTCACAAGTCATAAGGGGTTCTGGGGGGTACCAGAAAGGGGGACCGTAGGCCAAAATGCCATGGTTTCGCACACAAAACTCCTTATAGCTCTCAAACAGTAAATCCAATCTGTATAAACAATACCTATTATAAGATGCCTAACATGTACTTGAACTCAATACGGTAATGGTTTCAATGTAAGAGGTCCATTGCGAAATTAAGGGGGTCCAAAGGAGGGGTGGGGTCACTTCGGAAAAAATTTCAAAACTGTATAACTCGAAAACCGTTGGTCAGATTTTTTCATGACTCACCCCTTTTTTGTAGCTTTTATAATGCTGATTTCAAATATCAAATCAGATTTTTGATAGGAGCACTTGATTTTTTTTCAGAATTTTTTTTAAATTTTTTATGTGATTTAAATTTTTCAAAAATTCAAAAAAATACAAAAAAAAATTATGAAAAAAAAACTATACGAGATAGCAATTTTTGGTCTTTTCCATTGAACTCGGAGCATCATGTTTAGCCCAGAAACCAATGTTCATCAGAATCGGTCAACATTCCCAAAAATTAGCCGATTTTTGTCGGCCATTTTGAAATAGGCGGCCATCTTGAAAAATTCGAAAGTTTTGTGCACACCTTCATAACATGAATAACTCATATACCAAGTATGGTTTTGATCTGAAAAACCATCTCAGAGAAACCGGTCGGACAAGTTCATTGTAAAAAAAATCTGAAAAACCTGAGTAAAAACAATAAGTCTCCAAACTTCGTTTGGGAGACTTAATAATTACATACCGAAACTTTTTGCAGGTATTTTTTAACCGATCCTTCTGAAACTTGGTAAACATGTAGGACTAAGGCCAATGTAAAGATTTAATACCAAAAAGATCAGATTCACAAGTCATAAGGGGTTCTGGGGGGTACCAGAAAGGGGGACCGTAGGCCAAAATGCCATGGTTTCGCACACAAAACTCCTTATAGCTCTCAAACAGTAAATCCAATCTGTATAAACAATACCTATTATAAGATGCCTAACATGTACTTGAACTCAATACGGTAATGGTTTCAATGTAAGAGGTCCATTGCGAAATTAAGGGGGTCCAAAGGAGGGGTGGGGTCACTTCGGAAAAAATTTCAAAACTGTATAACTCGAAAACCGTTGGTCAGATTTTTTCATGACTCACCCCTTTTTTGTAGCTTTTATAATGCTGATTTCAAATATCAAATCAGATTTTTGATAGGAGCACTTGATTTTTTTTCAGAATTTTTTTTAAATTTTTTATGTGATTTAAATTTTTCAAAAATTCAAAAAAATACAAAAAAAAATTATGAAAAAAAAACTATACGAGATAGCAATTTTTGGTCTTTTCCATTGAACTCGGAGCATCATGTTTAGCCCAGAAACCAATGTTCATCAGAATCGGTCAACATTCCCAAAAATTAGCCGATTTTTGTCGGCCATTTTGAAATAGGCGGCCATCTTGAAAAATTCGAAAGTTTTGTGCACACCTTCATAACATGAATAACTCATATACCAAGTATGGTTTTGATCTGAAAAACCATCTCAGAGAAACCGGTCGGACAAGTTCATTGTAAAAAAAATCTGAAAAACCTGAGTAAAAACAATAAGTCTCCAAACTTCGTTTGGGAGACTTAATAATTACATACCGAAACTTTTTGCAGGTATTTTTTAACCGATCCTTCTGAAACTTGGTAAACATGTAGGACTAAGGCCAATGTAAAGATTTAATACCAAAAAGATCAGATTCACAAGTCATAAGGGGTTCTGGGGGGTACCAGAAAGGGGGACCGTAGGCCAAAATGCCATGGTTTCGCACACAAAACTCCTTATAGCTCTCAAACAGTAAATCCAATCTGTATAAACAATACCTATTATAAGATGCCTAACATGTACTTGAACTCAATACGGTAATGGTTTCAATGTAAGAGGTCCATTGCGAAATTAAGGGGGTCCAAAGGAGGGGTGGGGTCACTTCGGAAAAAATTTCAAAACTGTATAACTCGAAAACCGTTGGTCAGATTTTTTCATGACTCACCCCTTTTTTGTAGCTTTTATAATGCTGATTTCAAATATCAAATCAGATTTTTGATAGGAGCACTTGATTTTTTTTCAGAATTTTTTTTAAATTTTTTATGTGATTTAAATTTTTCAAAAATTCAAAAAAATACAAAAAAAAATTATGAAAAAAAAACTATACGAGATAGCAATTTTTGGTCTTTTCCATTGAACTCGGAGCATCATGTTTAGCCCAGAAACCAATGTTCATCAGAATCGGTCAACATTCCCAAAAATTAGCCGATTTTTGTCGGCCATTTTGAAATAGGCGGCCATCTTGAAAAATTCGAAAGTTTTGTGCACACCTTCATAACATGAATAACTCATATACCAAGTATGGTTTTGATCTGAAAAACCATCTCAGAGAAACCGGTCGGACAAGTTCATTGTAAAAAAAATCTGAAAAACCTGAGTAAAAACAATAAGTCTCCAAACTTCGTTTGGGAGACTTAATAATTACATACCGAAACTTTTTGCAGGTATTTTTTAACCGATCCTTCTGAAACTTGGTAAACATGTAGGACTAAGGCCAATGTAAAGATTTAATACCAAAAAGATCAGATTCACAAGTCATAAGGGGTTCTGGGGGGTACCAGAAAGGGGGACCGTAGGCCAAAATGCCATGGTTTCGCACACAAAACTCCTTATAGCTCTCAAACAGTAAATCCAATCTGTATAAACAATACCTATTATAAGATGCCTAACATGTACTTGAACTCAATACGGTAATGGTTTCAATGTAAGAGGTCCATTGCGAAATTAAGGGGGTCCAAAGGAGGGGTGGGGTCACTTCGGAAAAAATTTCAAAACTGTATAACTCGAAAACCGTTGGTCAGATTTTTTCATGACTCACCCCTTTTTTGTAGCTTTTATAATGCTGATTTCAAATATCAAATCAGATTTTTGATAGGAGCACTTGATTTTTTTTCAGAATTTTTTTTAAATTTTTTATGTGATTTAAATTTTTCAAAAATTCAAAAAAATACAAAAAAAAATTATGAAAAAAAAACTATACGAGATAGCAATTTTTGGTCTTTTCCATTGAACTCGGAGCATCATGTTTAGCCCAGAAACCAATGTTCATCAGAATCGGTCAACATTCCCAAAAATTAGCCGATTTTTGTCGGCCATTTTGAAATAGGCGGCCATCTTGAAAAATTCGAAAGTTTTGTGCACACCTTCATAACATGAATAACTCATATACCAAGTATGGTTTTGATCTGAAAAACCATCTCAGAGAAACCGGTCGGACAAGTTCATTGTAAAAAAAATCTGAAAAACCTGAGTAAAAACAATAAGTCTCCAAACTTCGTTTGGGAGACTTAATAATTACATACCGAAACTTTTTGCAGGTATTTTTTAACCGATCCTTCTGAAACTTGGTAAACATGTAGGACTAAGGCCAATGTAAAGATTTAATACCAAAAAGATCAGATTCACAAGTCATAAGGGGTTCTGGGGGGTACCAGAAAGGGGGACCGTAGGCCAAAATGCCATGGTTTCGCACACAAAACTCCTTATAGCTCTCAAACAGTAAATCCAATCTGTATAAACAATACCTATTATAAGATGCCTAACATGTACTTGAACTCAATACGGTAATGGTTTCAATGTAAGAGGTCCATTGCGAAATTAAGGGGGTCCAAAGGAGGGGTGGGGTCACTTCGGAAAAAATTTCAAAACTGTATAACTCGAAAACCGTTGGTCAGATTTTTTCATGACTCACCCCTTTTTTGTAGCTTTTATAATGCTGATTTCAAATATCAAATCAGATTTTTGATAGGAGCACTTGATTTTTTTTCAGAATTTTTTTTAAATTTTTTATGTGATTTAAATTTTTCAAAAATTCAAAAAAATACAAAAAAAAATTATGAAAAAAAAACTATACGAGATAGCAATTTTTGGTCTTTTCCATTGAACTCGGAGCATCATGTTTAGCCCAGAAACCAATGTTCATCAGAATCGGTCAACATTCCCAAAAATTAGCCGATTTTTGTCGGCCATTTTGAAATAGGCGGCCATCTTGAAAAATTCGAAAGTTTTGTGCACACCTTCATAACATGAATAACTCATATACCAAGTATGGTTTTGATCTGAAAAACCATCTCAGAGAAACCGGTCGGACAAGTTCATTGTAAAAAAAATCTGAAAAACCTGAGTAAAAACAATAAGTCTCCAAACTTCGTTTGGGAGACTTAATAATTACATACCGAAACTTTTTGCAGGTATTTTTTAACCGATCCTTCTGAAACTTGGTAAACATGTAGGACTAAGGCCAATGTAAAGATTTAATACCAAAAAGATCAGATTCACAAGTCATAAGGGGTTCTGGGGGGTACCAGAAAGGGGGACCGTAGGCCAAAATGCCATGGTTTCGCACACAAAACTCCTTATAGCTCTCAAACAGTAAATCCAATCTGTATAAACAATACCTATTATAAGATGCCTAACATGTACTTGAACTCAATACGGTAATGGTTTCAATGTAAGAGGTCCATTGCGAAATTAAGGGGGTCCAAAGGAGGGGTGGGGTCACTTCGGAAAAAATTTCAAAACTGTATAACTCGAAAACCGTTGGTCAGATTTTTTCATGACTCACCCCTTTTTTGTAGCTTTTATAATGCTGATTTCAAATATCAAATCAGATTTTTGATAGGAGCACTTGATTTTTTTTCAGAATTTTTTTTAAATTTTTTATGTGATTTAAATTTTTCAAAAATTCAAAAAAATACAAAAAAAAATTATGAAAAAAAAACTATACGAGATAGCAATTTTTGGTCTTTTCCATTGAACTCGGAGCATCATGTTTAGCCCAGAAACCAATGTTCATCAGAATCGGTCAACATTCCCAAAAATTAGCCGATTTTTGTCGGCCATTTTGAAATAGGCGGCCATCTTGAAAAATTCGAAAGTTTTGTGCACACCTTCATAACATGAATAACTCATATACCAAGTATGGTTTTGATCTGAAAAACCATCTCAGAGAAACCGGTCGGACAAGTTCATTGTAAAAAAAATCTGAAAAACCTGAGTAAAAACAATAAGTCTCCAAACTTCGTTTGGGAGACTTAATAATTACATACCGAAACTTTTTGCAGGTATTTTTTAACCGATCCTTCTGAAACTTGGTAAACATGTAGGACTAAGGCCAATGTAAAGATTTAATACCAAAAAGATCAGATTCACAAGTCATAAGGGGTTCTGGGGGGTACCAGAAAGGGGGACCGTAGGCCAAAATGCCATGGTTTCGCACACAAAACTCCTTATAGCTCTCAAACAGTAAATCCAATCTGTATAAACAATACCTATTATAAGATGCCTAACATGTACTTGAACTCAATACGGTAATGGTTTCAATGTAAGAGGTCCATTGCGAAATTAAGGGGGTCCAAAGGAGGGGTGGGGTCACTTCGGAAAAAATTTCAAAACTGTATAACTCGAAAACCGTTGGTCAGATTTTTTCATGACTCACCCCTTTTTTGTAGCTTTTATAATGCTGATTTCAAATATCAAATCAGATTTTTGATAGGAGCACTTGATTTTTTTTCAGAATTTTTTTTAAATTTTTTATGTGATTTAAATTTTTCAAAAATTCAAAAAAATACAAAAAAAAATTATGAAAAAAAAACTATACGAGATAGCAATTTTTGGTCTTTTCCATTGAACTCGGAGCATCATGTTTAGCCCAGAAACCAATGTTCATCAGAATCGGTCAACATTCCCAAAAATTAGCCGATTTTTGTCGGCCATTTTGAAATAGGCGGCCATCTTGAAAAATTCGAAAGTTTTGTGCACACCTTCATAACATGAATAACTCATATACCAAGTATGGTTTTGATCTGAAAAACCATCTCAGAGAAACCGGTCGGACAAGTTCATTGTAAAAAAAATCTGAAAAACCTGAGTAAAAACAATAAGTCTCCAAACTTCGTTTGGGAGACTTAATAATTACATACCGAAACTTTTTGCAGGTATTTTTTAACCGATCCTTCTGAAACTTGGTAAACATGTAGGACTAAGGCCAATGTAAAGATTTAATACCAAAAAGATCAGATTCACAAGTCATAAGGGGTTCTGGGGGGTACCAGAAAGGGGGACCGTAGGCCAAAATGCCATGGTTTCGCACACAAAACTCCTTATAGCTCTCAAACAGTAAATCCAATCTGTATAAACAATACCTATTATAAGATGCCTAACATGTACTTGAACTCAATACGGTAATGGTTTCAATGTAAGAGGTCCATTGCGAAATTAAGGGGGTCCAAAGGAGGGGTGGGGTCACTTCGGAAAAAATTTCAAAACTGTATAACTCGAAAACCGTTGGTCAGATTTTTTCATGACTCACCCCTTTTTTGTAGCTTTTATAATGCTGATTTCAAATATCAAATCAGATTTTTGATAGGAGCACTTGATTTTTTTTCAGAATTTTTTTTAAATTTTTTATGTGATTTAAATTTTTCAAAAATTCAAAAAAATACAAAAAAAAATTATGAAAAAAAAACTATACGAGATAGCAATTTTTGGTCTTTTCCATTGAACTCGGAGCATCATGTTTAGCCCAGAAACCAATGTTCATCAGAATCGGTCAACATTCCCAAAAATTAGCCGATTTTTGTCGGCCATTTTGAAATAGGCGGCCATCTTGAAAAATTCGAAAGTTTTGTGCACACCTTCATAACATGAATAACTCATATACCAAGTATGGTTTTGATCTGAAAAACCATCTCAGAGAAACCGGTCGGACAAGTTCATTGTAAAAAAAATCTGAAAAACCTGAGTAAAAACAATAAGTCTCCAAACTTCGTTTGGGAGACTTAATAATTACATACCGAAACTTTTTGCAGGTATTTTTTAACCGATCCTTCTGAAACTTGGTAAACATGTAGGACTAAGGCCAATGTAAAGATTTAATACCAAAAAGATCAGATTCACAAGTCATAAGGGGTTCTGGGGGGTACCAGAAAGGGGGACCGTAGGCCAAAATGCCATGGTTTCGCACACAAAACTCCTTATAGCTCTCAAACAGTAAATCCAATCTGTATAAACAATACCTATTATAAGATGCCTAACATGTACTTGAACTCAATACGGTAATGGTTTCAATGTAAGAGGTCCATTGCGAAATTAAGGGGGTCCAAAGGAGGGGTGGGGTCACTTCGGAAAAAATTTCAAAACTGTATAACTCGAAAACCGTTGGTCAGATTTTTTCATGACTCACCCCTTTTTTGTAGCTTTTATAATGCTGATTTCAAATATCAAATCAGATTTTTGATAGGAGCACTTGATTTTTTTTCAGAATTTTTTTTAAATTTTTTATGTGATTTAAATTTTTCAAAAATTCAAAAAAATACAAAAAAAAATTATGAAAAAAAAACTATACGAGATAGCAATTTTTGGTCTTTTCCATTGAACTCGGAGCATCATGTTTAGCCCAGAAACCAATGTTCATCAGAATCGGTCAACATTCCCAAAAATTAGCCGATTTTTGTCGGCCATTTTGAAATAGGCGGCCATCTTGAAAAATTCGAAAGTTTTGTGCACACCTTCATAACATGAATAACTCATATACCAAGTATGGTTTTGATCTGAAAAACCATCTCAGAGAAACCGGTCGGACAAGTTCATTGTAAAAAAAATCTGAAAAACCTGAGTAAAAACAATAAGTCTCCAAACTTCGTTTGGGAGACTTAATAATTACATACCGAAACTTTTTGCAGGTATTTTTTAACCGATCCTTCTGAAACTTGGTAAACATGTAGGACTAAGGCCAATGTAAAGATTTAATACCAAAAAGATCAGATTCACAAGTCATAAGGGGTTCTGGGGGGTACCAGAAAGGGGGACCGTAGGCCAAAATGCCATGGTTTCGCACACAAAACTCCTTATAGCTCTCAAACAGTAAATCCAATCTGTATAAACAATACCTATTATAAGATGCCTAACATGTACTTGAACTCAATACGGTAATGGTTTCAATGTAAGAGGTCCATTGCGAAATTAAGGGGGTCCAAAGGAGGGGTGGGGTCACTTCGGAAAAAATTTCAAAACTGTATAACTCGAAAACCGTTGGTCAGATTTTTTCATGACTCACCCCTTTTTTGTAGCTTTTATAATGCTGATTTCAAATATCAAATCAGATTTTTGATAGGAGCACTTGATTTTTTTTCAGAATTTTTTTTAAATTTTTTATGTGATTTAAATTTTTCAAAAATTCAAAAAAATACAAAAAAAAATTATGAAAAAAAAACTATACGAGATAGCAATTTTTGGTCTTTTCCATTGAACTCGGAGCATCATGTTTAGCCCAGAAACCAATGTTCATCAGAATCGGTCAACATTCCCAAAAATTAGCCGATTTTTGTCGGCCATTTTGAAATAGGCGGCCATCTTGAAAAATTCGAAAGTTTTGTGCACACCTTCATAACATGAATAACTCATATACCAAGTATGGTTTTGATCTGAAAAACCATCTCAGAGAAACCGGTCGGACAAGTTCATTGTAAAAAAAATCTGAAAAACCTGAGTAAAAACAATAAGTCTCCAAACTTCGTTTGGGAGACTTAATAATTACATACCGAAACTTTTTGCAGGTATTTTTTAACCGATCCTTCTGAAACTTGGTAAACATGTAGGACTAAGGCCAATGTAAAGATTTAATACCAAAAAGATCAGATTCACAAGTCATAAGGGGTTCTGGGGGGTACCAGAAAGGGGGACCGTAGGCCAAAATGCCATGGTTTCGCACACAAAACTCCTTATAGCTCTCAAACAGTAAATCCAATCTGTATAAACAATACCTATTATAAGATGCCTAACATGTACTTGAACTCAATACGGTAATGGTTTCAATGTAAGAGGTCCATTGCGAAATTAAGGGGGTCCAAAGGAGGGGTGGGGTCACTTCGGAAAAAATTTCAAAACTGTATAACTCGAAAACCGTTGGTCAGATTTTTTCATGACTCACCCCTTTTTTGTAGCTTTTATAATGCTGATTTCAAATATCAAATCAGATTTTTGATAGGAGCACTTGATTTTTTTTCAGAATTTTTTTTAAATTTTTTATGTGATTTAAATTTTTCAAAAATTCAAAAAAATACAAAAAAAAATTATGAAAAAAAAACTATACGAGATAGCAATTTTTGGTCTTTTCCATTGAACTCGGAGCATCATGTTTAGCCCAGAAACCAATGTTCATCAGAATCGGTCAACATTCCCAAAAATTAGCCGATTTTTGTCGGCCATTTTGAAATAGGCGGCCATCTTGAAAAATTCGAAAGTTTTGTGCACACCTTCATAACATGAATAACTCATATACCAAGTATGGTTTTGATCTGAAAAACCATCTCAGAGAAACCGGTCGGACAAGTTCATTGTAAAAAAAATCTGAAAAACCTGAGTAAAAACAATAAGTCTCCAAACTTCGTTTGGGAGACTTAATAATTACATACCGAAACTTTTTGCAGGTATTTTTTAACCGATCCTTCTGAAACTTGGTAAACATGTAGGACTAAGGCCAATGTAAAGATTTAATACCAAAAAGATCAGATTCACAAGTCATAAGGGGTTCTGGGGGGTACCAGAAAGGGGGACCGTAGGCCAAAATGCCATGGTTTCGCACACAAAACTCCTTATAGCTCTCAAACAGTAAATCCAATCTGTATAAACAATACCTATTATAAGATGCCTAACATGTACTTGAACTCAATACGGTAATGGTTTCAATGTAAGAGGTCCATTGCGAAATTAAGGGGGTCCAAAGGAGGGGTGGGGTCACTTCGGAAAAAATTTCAAAACTGTATAACTCGAAAACCGTTGGTCAGATTTTTTCATGACTCACCCCTTTTTTGTAGCTTTTATAATGCTGATTTCAAATATCAAATCAGATTTTTGATAGGAGCACTTGATTTTTTTTCAGAATTTTTTTTAAATTTTTTATGTGATTTAAATTTTTCAAAAATTCAAAAAAATACAAAAAAAAATTATGAAAAAAAAACTATACGAGATAGCAATTTTTGGTCTTTTCCATTGAACTCGGAGCATCATGTTTAGCCCAGAAACCAATGTTCATCAGAATCGGTCAACATTCCCAAAAATTAGCCGATTTTTGTCGGCCATTTTGAAATAGGCGGCCATCTTGAAAAATTCGAAAGTTTTGTGCACACCTTCATAACATGAATAACTCATATACCAAGTATGGTTTTGATCTGAAAAACCATCTCAGAGAAACCGGTCGGACAAGTTCATTGTAAAAAAAATCTGAAAAACCTGAGTAAAAACAATAAGTCTCCAAACTTCGTTTGGGAGACTTAATAATTACATACCGAAACTTTTTGCAGGTATTTTTTAACCGATCCTTCTGAAACTTGGTAAACATGTAGGACTAAGGCCAATGTAAAGATTTAATACCAAAAAGATCAGATTCACAAGTCATAAGGGGTTCTGGGGGGTACCAGAAAGGGGGACCGTAGGCCAAAATGCCATGGTTTCGCACACAAAACTCCTTATAGCTCTCAAACAGTAAATCCAATCTGTATAAACAATACCTATTATAAGATGCCTAACATGTACTTGAACTCAATACGGTAATGGTTTCAATGTAAGAGGTCCATTGCGAAATTAAGGGGGTCCAAAGGAGGGGTGGGGTCACTTCGGAAAAAATTTCAAAACTGTATAACTCGAAAACCGTTGGTCAGATTTTTTCATGACTCACCCCTTTTTTGTAGCTTTTATAATGCTGATTTCAAATATCAAATCAGATTTTTGATAGGAGCACTTGATTTTTTTTCAGAATTTTTTTTAAATTTTTTATGTGATTTAAATTTTTCAAAAATTCAAAAAAATACAAAAAAAAATTATGAAAAAAAAACTATACGAGATAGCAATTTTTGGTCTTTTCCATTGAACTCGGAGCATCATGTTTAGCCCAGAAACCAATGTTCATCAGAATCGGTCAACATTCCCAAAAATTAGCCGATTTTTGTCGGCCATTTTGAAATAGGCGGCCATCTTGAAAAATTCGAAAGTTTTGTGCACACCTTCATAACATGAATAACTCATATACCAAGTATGGTTTTGATCTGAAAAACCATCTCAGAGAAACCGGTCGGACAAGTTCATTGTAAAAAAAATCTGAAAAACCTGAGTAAAAACAATAAGTCTCCAAACGATAGGAGCACTTGATTTTTTTTCAGAATTTTTTTTAAATTTTTTATGTGATTTTTCAAAAATTCAAAAAAATACAAAAAAAAATTATGAAAAAAAAACTATACGAGATAGCAATTTTTGGTCTTTTCCATTGAACTCGGAGCATCATGTTTAGCCCAGAAACCAATGTTCATCAGAATCGGTCAACATTCCCAAAAATTAGCCGATTTTTGTCGGCCATTTTGAAATAGGCGGCCATCTTGAAAAATTCGAAAGTTTTGTGCACACCTTCATAACATGAATAACTCATATACCAAGTATGGTTTTGATCTGAAAAACCATCTCAGAGAAACCGGTCGGACAAGTTCATTGTAAAAAAAATCTGAAAAACCTGAGTAAAAACAATAAGTCTCCAAACTTCGTTTGGGAGACTTAATAATTACATACCGAAACTTTTTGCAGGTATTTTTTAACCGATCCTTCTGAAACTTGGTAAACATGTAGGACTAAGGCCAATGTAAAGATTTAATACCAAAAAGATCAGATTCACAAGTCATAAGGGGTTCTGGGGGGTACCAGAAAGGGGGACCGTAGGCCAAAATGCCATGGTTTCGCACACAAAACTCCTTATAGCTCTCAAACAGTAAATCCAATCTGTATAAACAATACCTATTATAAGATGCCTAACATGTACTTGAACTCAATACGGTAATGGTTTCAATGTAAGAGGTCCATTGCGAAATTAAGGGGGTCCAAAGGAGGGGTGGGGTCACTTCGGAAAAAATTTCAAAACTGTATAACTCGAAAACCGTTGGTCAGATTTTTTCATGACTCACCCCTTTTTTGTAGCTTTTATAATGCTGATTTCAAATATCAAATCAGATTTTTGATAGGAGCACTTGATTTTTTTTCAGAATTTTTTTTAAATTTTTTATGTGATTTTTCAAAAATTCAAAAAAATACAAAAAAAAATTATGAAAAAAAAACTATACGAGATAGCAATTTTTGGTCTTTTCCATTGAACTCGGAGCATCATGTTTAGCCCAGAAACCAATGTTCATCAGAATCGGTCAACATTCCCAAAAATTAGCCGATTTTTGTCGGCCATTTTGAAATAGGCGGCCATCTTGAAAAATTCGAAAGTTTTGTGCACACCTTCATAACATGAATAACTCATATACCAAGTATGGTTTTGATCTGAAAAACCATCTCAGAGAAACCGGTCGGACAAGTTCATTGTAAAAAAAATCTGAAAAACCTGAGTAAAAACAATAAGTCTCCAAACGATAGGAGCACTTGATTTTTTTTCAGAATTTTTTTTAAATTTTTTATGTGATTTTTCAAAAATTCAAAAAAATACAAAAAAAAATTATGAAAAAAAAACTATACGAGATAGCAATTTTTGGTCTTTTCCATTGAACTCGGAGCATCATGTTTAGCCCAGAAACCAATGTTCATCAGAATCGGTCAACATTCCCAAAAATTAGCCGATTTTTGTCGGCCATTTTGAAATAGGCGGCCATCTTGAAAAATTCGAAAGTTTTGTGCACACCTTCATAACATGAATAACTCATATACCAAGTATGGTTTTGATCTGAAAAACCATCTCAGAGAAACCGGTCGGACAAGTTCATTGTAAAAAAAATCTGAAAAACCTGAGTAAAAACAATAAGTCTCCAAACTTCGTTTGGGAGACTTAATAATTACATACCGAAACTTTTTGCAGGTATTTTTTAACCGATCCTTCTGAAACTTGGTAAACATGTAGGACTAAGGCCAATGTAAAGATTTAATACCAAAAAGATCAGATTCACAAGTCATAAGGGGTTCTGGGGGGTACCAGAAAGGGGGACCGTAGGCCAAAATGCCATGGTTTCGCACACAAAACTCCTTATAGCTCTCAAACAGTAAATCCAATCTGTATAAACAATACCTATTATAAGATGCCTAACATGTACTTGAACTCAATACGGTAATGGTTTCAATGTAAGAGGTCCATTGCGAAATTAAGGGGGTCCAAAGGAGGGGTGGGGTCACTTCGGAAAAAATTTCAAAACTGTATAACTCGAAAACCGTTGGTCAGATTTTTTCATGACTCACCCCTTTTTTGTAGCTTTTATAATGCTGATTTCAAATATCAAATCAGATTTTTGATAGGAGCACTTGATTTTTTTTCAGAATTTTTTTTAAATTTTTTATGTGATTTTTCAAAAATTCAAAAAAATACAAAAAAAAATTATGAAAAAAAAACTATACGAGATAGCAATTTTTGGTCTTTTCCATTGAACTCGGAGCATCATGTTTAGCCCAGAAACCAATGTTCATCAGAATCGGTCAACATTCCCAAAAATTAGCCGATTTTTGTCGGCCATTTTGAAATAGGCGGCCATCTTGAAAAATTCGAAAGTTTTGTGCACACCTTCATAACATGAATAACTCATATACCAAGTATGGTTTTGATCTGAAAAACCATCTCAGAGAAACCGGTCGGACAAGTTCATTGTAAAAAAAATCTGAAAAACCTGAGTAAAAACAATAAGTCTCCAAACGATAGGAGCACTTGATTTTTTTTCAGAATTTTTTTTAAATTTTTTATGTGATTTTTCAAAAATTCAAAAAAATACAAAAAAAAATTATGAAAAAAAAACTATACGAGATAGCAATTTTTGGTCTTTTCCATTGAACTCGGAGCATCATGTTTAGCCCAGAAACCAATGTTCATCAGAATCGGTCAACATTCCCAAAAATTAGCCGATTTTTGTCGGCCATTTTGAAATAGGCGGCCATCTTGAAAAATTCGAAAGTTTTGTGCACACCTTCATAACATGAATAACTCATATACCAAGTATGGTTTTGATCTGAAAAACCATCTCAGAGAAACCGGTCGGACAAGTTCATTGTAAAAAAAATCTGAAAAACCTGAGTAAAAACAATAAGTCTCCAAACTTCGTTTGGGAGACTTAATAATTACATACCGAAACTTTTTGCAGGTATTTTTTAACCGATCCTTCTGAAACTTGGTAAACATGTAGGACTAAGGCCAATGTAAAGATTTAATACCAAAAAGATCAGATTCACAAGTCATAAGGGGTTCTGGGGGGTACCAGAAAGGGGGACCGTAGGCCAAAATGCCATGGTTTCGCACACAAAACTCCTTATAGCTCTCAAACAGTAAATCCAATCTGTATAAACAATACCTATTATAAGATGCCTAACATGTACTTGAACTCAATACGGTAATGGTTTCAATGTAAGAGGTCCATTGCGAAATTAAGGGGGTCCAAAGGAGGGGTGGGGTCACTTCGGAAAAAATTTCAAAACTGTATAACTCGAAAACCGTTGGTCAGATTTTTTCATGACTCACCCCTTTTTTGTAGCTTTTATAATGCTGATTTCAAATATCAAATCAGATTTTTGATAGGAGCACTTGATTTTTTTTCAGAATTTTTTTTAAATTTTTTATGTGATTTTTCAAAAATTCAAAAAAATACAAAAAAAAAATTATGAAAAAAAAACTATACGAGATAGCAATTTTTGGTCTTTTCCATTGAACTCGGAGCATCATGTTTAGCCCAGAAACCAATGTTCATCAGAATCGGTCAACATTCCCAAAAATTAGCCGATTTTTGTCGGCCATTTTGAAATAGGCGGCCATCTTGAAAAATTCGAAAGTTTTGTGCACACCTTCATAACATGAATAACTCATATACCAAGTATGGTTTTGATCTGAAAAACCATCTCAGAGAAACCGGTCGGACAAGTTCATTGTAAAAAAAATCTGAAAAACCTGAGTAAAAACAATAAGTCTCCAAACTTCGTTTGGGAGACTTAATAATTACATACCGAAACTTTTTGCAGGTATTTTTTAACCGATCCTTCTGAAACTTGGTAAACATGTAGGACTAAGGCCAATGTAAAGATTTAATACCAAAAAGATCAGATTCACAAGTCATAAGGGGTTCTGGGGGGTACCAGAAAGGGGGACCGTAGGCCAAAATGCCATGGTTTCGCACACAAAACTCCTTATAGCTCTCAAACAGTAAATCCAATCTGTATAAACAATACCTATTATAAGATGCCTAACATGTACTTGAACTCAATACGGTAATGGTTTCAATGTAAGAGGTCCATTGCGAAATTAAGGGGGTCCAAAGGAGGGGTGGGGTCACTTCGGAAAAAATTTCAAAACTGTATAACTCGAAAACCGTTGGTCAGATTTTTTCATGACTCACCCCTTTTTTGTAGCTTTTATAATGCTGATTTCAAATATCAAATCAGATTTTTGATAGGAGCACTTGATTTTTTTTCAGAATTTTTTTTAAATTTTTTATGTGATTTATCATTTTTCAAAAATTCAAAAAAATACAAAAAAAAATTATGAAAAAAAAACTATACGAGATAGCAATTTTTGGTCTTTTCCATTGAACTCGGAGCATCATGTTTAGCCCAGAAACCAATGTTCATCAGAATCGGTCAACATTCCCAAAAATTAGCCGATTTTTGTCGGCCATTTTGAAATAGGCGGCCATCTTGAAAAATTCGAAAGTTTTGTGCACACCTTCATAACATGAATAACTCATATACCAAGTATGGTTTTGATCTGAAAAACCATCTCAGAGAAACCGGTCGGACAAGTTCATTGTAAAAAAAATCTGAAAAACCTGAGTAAAAACAATAAGTCTCCAAACTTCGTTTGGGAGACTTAATAATTACATACCGAAACTTTTTGCAGGTATTTTTTAACCGATCCTTCTGAAACTTGGTAAACATGTAGGACTAAGGCCAATGTAAAGATTTAATACCAAAAAGATCAGATTCACAAGTCATAAGGGGTTCTGGGGGGTACCAGAAAGGGGGACCGTAGGCCAAAATGCCATGGTTTCGCACACAAAACTCCTTATAGCTCTCAAACAGTAAATCCAATCTGTATAAACAATACCTATTATAAGATGCCTAACATGTACTTGAACTCAATACGGTAATGGTTTCAATGTAAGAGGTCCATTGCGAAATTAAGGGGGTCCAAAGGAGGGGTGGGGTCACTTCGGAAAAAATTTCAAAACTGTATAACTCGAAAACCGTTGGTCAGATTTTTTCATGACTCACCCCTTTTTTGTAGCTTTTATAATGCTGATTTCAAATATCAAATCAGATTTTTGATAGGAGCACTTGATTTTATTTCAGAATTTTTTTTAAATTTTTTATGTGATTTTTCAAAAATTCAAAAAAATACAAAAAAAAATTATGAAAAAAAAACTATACGAGATAGCAATTTTTGGTCTTTTCCATTGAACTCGGAGCATCATGTTTAGCCCAGAAACCAATGTTCATCAGAATCGGTCAACATTCCCAAAAATTAGCCGATTTTTGTCGGCCATTTTGAAATAGGCGGCCATCTTGAAAAATTCGAAAGTTTTGTGCACACCTTCATAACATGAATAACTCATATACCAAGTATGGTTTTGATCTGAAAAACCATCTCAGAGAAACCGGTCGGACAAGTTCATTGTAAAAAAAATCTGAAAAACCTGAGTAAAAACAATAAGTCTCCAAACTTCGTTTGGGAGACTTAATAATTACATACCGAAACTTTTTGCAGGTATTTTTTAACCGATCCTTCTGAAACTTGGTAAACATGTAGGACTAAGGCCAATGTAAAGATTTAATACCAAAAAGATCAGATTCACAAGTCATAAGGGGTTCTGGGGGGTACCAGAAAGGGGGACCGTAGGCCAAAATGCCATGGTTTCGCACACAAAACTCCTTATAGCTCTCAAACAGTAAATCCAATCTGTATAAACAATACCTATTATAAGATGCCTAACATGTACTTGAACTCAATACGGTAATGGTTTCAATGTAAGAGGTCCATTGCGAAATTAAGGGGGTCCAAAGGAGGGGTGGGGTCACTTCGGAAAAAATTTCAAAACTGTATAACTCGAAAACCGTTGGTCAGATTTTTTCATGACTCACCCCTTTTTTGTAGCTTTTATAATGCTGATTTCAAATATCAAATCAGATTTTTGATAGGAGCACTTGATTTTTTTTCAGAATTTTTTTTAAATTTTTTATGTGATTTTTCAAAAATTCAAAAAAATACAAAAAAAAATTATGAAAAAAAAACTATACGAGATAGCAATTTTTGGTCTTTTCCATTGAACTCGGAGCATCATGTTTAGCCCAGAAACCAATGTTCATCAGAATCGGTCAACATTCCCAAAAATTAGCCGATTTTTGTCGGCCATTTTGAAATAGGCGGCCATCTTGAAAAATTCGAAAGTTTTGTGCACACCTTCATAACATGAATAACTCATATACCAAGTATGGTTTTGATCTGAAAAACCATCTCAGAGAAACCGGTCGGACAAGTTCATTGTAAAAAAAATCTGAAAAACCTGAGTAAAAACAATAAGTCTCCAAACTTCGTTTGGGAGACTTAATAAGAGCTTTACAAATCAAAAAATTTTAAAAGATGAAAACTTCACTTTCGTAATG